>JAEIFT010000710.1:0-104194 GCA_018904225.1 Lordiphosa mommai
TAAATAGTTTCTAGATGTCTTCTTATAAATTGTGGCTTCGGCTGACCACGTTGAGATGTCACGCAAGGTCTCGAGTTCGATCCCCAAAAAAGTAAATTTTTTTTTTTTTATAGAAAAGATAGTATTGATATTTTTTATCATATCAAGTTAATCTTCGTCATATGGGAGTGAAATTGATATGATAAATGTGGAAATGACTGCCATTTCATATCAATTTTTTTCTCTGTGTATGATCAGAATTGATGTTATTTTGGTACGGGTCAGAATTATATTTTTCAATATTTTTTTGAGAAATAGGCGGATAAAAAAAAAAATAGTAAAAAAATGTTTTTCCTCTTGATTGAGGTTACGGGCCAGAATTATATTAAATACACGTCGATTGCAACATGGCTGATCAAAATCGGTTAAACAGATCTGGCCCAATCATGGCTACCAGGTCAAAAAATGTGGTTTCGAGAAAACGCGCTTAAAGTTTTGAGCAACGTTAAAAATACACACGTTAGCAAGAACATTGATCCACTAAAAGTGATATACACTCGGTCGGTAACAATTATTTTGACAAAAATTTTTCATAATATCTTGTTGAAACAAAAAAACTGGAATGCCGAAGCTTTTATGGCAACTAGAAGAAGAGAGCTTCAAAAAAGCATTATATTTTCTAGAGAATAAGAGAATAAAAATGTAAAATTTGGTTTACATAATTAGCCTTGACATGATTTGAATATTGATTTATTCTCCAAACAGGAGCTCAATGCTAAATGAGTTATTGATTCTAGACGCATTTTTTCACGTTGAATCCGAATCTGGTTTCAAAGATCCCATATCTTTAATGGTTTACTGCAAATAAAGCGAAAAAATGCCGAAAATGGCTAATTTGGCCATTTTCACCAAGCCCTAAGTTGTAGAATATCGCTTATTTTGTATTTTGAATTTTTACATGGCTAAGTACGTACCAGTATCTTCATAATCCAGTTAAGCGTAAATCATTTTATAAGTTATAAGTTCGTAATCGATCTGCACAATATGGCTGATTTATATGCAAATTAATGATAAAGTTTGAAAATTCTGATTTATTGACTTGTTTATTAGAAAAACACGTAACTTTAGAAAAACACACGTAAATAAATATATAATTTGAATTTTGGGGCGATCCCGCCCATTTTTTTTTTTTTTATTTCACTAGAGCGCTAGGGTATTTTTCCAATCGAAATTTACTCAATATTTGTGGCAGATAAATCAGGTTTGATGATACCTTATTTACTCAGAGTATAAAGCTTTTCTATAAAAAACAAAAAAATCAGATGTATAAAATAAGCGAAATTCTATGACGTAGGCCGATGGGGAAAATGGGCTAAAGTAGCCATTTTTAACATTTTTAGGTTCAATTTGCAACTAAACCATTAAAGATATAGGATCTCTGAGACCAGATTCGATTCAGCGTGAAAAATGCATTTAGAAGCAATAACTCATTTAGCATTTTAGCTCTGTTTGGAGAATAAATCAATTTACAAATCTTGTCAAAATAATTATGCCAACAAATTTTTACATTTTTATTTTAATCTCTTACGAAGCATCCGACTGTGAACTTCCTTATGCTTTTTTGAAAGCTCTCTTCAGTACTAGTATGCCATAAAAATTTCAACATTTTACGATTTTTTTTTTTTAAATATATTATGAAAAATTGTTTGTCAAAAATTTTATTTGTGCTGACCAGTGTATCTGCTAAACTATTTTGAATATTTAAAAATGGTTTAAAGGGGATGAAAGGGGATTGTCCAAGATATAATAAGACAAAACAAAAAATGGAAACAAAATTTTCAAACTTAGAAGACCCAAACTTAAAAGCCGGAATTATAATGATGTATTTTTCTTTTTCCTTCTTTTTATATAAATTAAAACTCCGGTGTTAGCTTTCCTTTATTTTCTTGATGTGTTATTTTTGATGCCGTTAAACTGAGTTAGTTTGATTTTGTTAGTGGCCTCTATAACCAAACGATTTCCATAATCCCACTAGCTTCTTTAATTTTTGTGTGGAGAAAATCGAAAATTTCTTAATGTGAACAGTTCTCATGTCCAATTTCAATTCACATATAAATTTTATTCAATCTCCCCCCTCGTAGCATAAAGAAACACATAATTAATTTGCCAGTCAGTGTCCGATCCATTAATTAAGCTAGCCACAAATGACAATTTCACCATTGTGCACATGTCATCTGTCATTTAACACTACACGAATGCGTTTGCAAGTGCGAAATACATTTCATGTGATTTTAAATTACACATTTAGAACATGTCAACTGTCGCCCCCAAAAATGGTTACTACATTATGCACTGCCTCGCACTCAGCGGCGGCTCATTCATTTTATTTATTCAACACTTCAAAGCGGAGCGCTCTTTGCACCTGTCCAAACAGCGGAGAGCGCAAAAGAATTTGCATAAAACACAAGGCTGGCAAAAAGTCGACACTATTTCATTTCTTACCTCATGCTCACGTATGTGTGTGTGTGTGTGTGTGTGTTTGTCGAGGAACCACAAAAACAGCAGCATGAAATGCATATCGGGTTGGGTGGAGCCCATTATAGTCGCTAAGCGCATTTTAAACGGAAATTTAATTTCATTTCACTTGGCTTGCTCTTCTCGTGCTTTCAACCATTTTTCGATTTACCACAAAAGTCGTTTGGCTTGTCGGCCCGTTTTCGGGCAACATTTCTACATTTTTGGTTCATTTCCGGCTAAAAATGAGCTGGCTGTCTGGGCGCATCCGTGCTCACATGTGGCTCACATTTTACCCCCAAATGGCCAATGTGTGTGTGTGTGTGTATGACAGTGTTTTCCTTACGCCTTCGTGCATAATTTTCCAATTACTATCAATAAATTGGCCTTTAGCTGGAAAAATTAATTGAGAAATTAGTACGCTATCATAAATTCGTTTAGTTTTCCAACCAACTGCGCTTTAATTACCGTTTAGCATTTGCATTTTTGGACAATTTTTACCCACAACGAAATCTCAATGCAACAATTCGTGCTTGGCAAGCAAAACATTGCATAAATTGCCCGGCAATGGCCAATAAAATTCCCCCATGGAATGGAGCCGGACACGTTTGTTGGCCAATCTCGTTTTGCTCGGAAATAGACGGAGGGATTTTGGATTGAGTTTATTTTTTTGCTGTTGAAAGTTCTTAGTTAAGTGAAAGTTAGTGATGGAAAATCGCAAAATAAAATTCAATATACAAATCAAGCGAAACGTCAACTCTTATCAACCTCTAATGGAACTCTGCACGGAACATTATGACTCTATCTGACACATAGTGATTGTGCGCTAAAGATACACTTTGATTTTGCTTTATTCTCAAACAACTTGTGATATTGAACTAATCTACTATATAATAACCTCGAGCACCAAATTTATTCAGATTTAATTCTGAAAACAGACAAAACCGTTGGTTTGGGAACGGATTGCAGCCTTGAGATCATAATATTCTTCATTTATCAGCTGTTCACTCTCCCAAAAATTTTGCTACACTAAATCAGATGAAAAAAATTTAAAACAAAATTAATTTTAGTTTTAACTTTTTATTGCTCTGAAGTTTTTGTTATCACTCATACGCAGTGTTGCCAGTTTCTAGATAGCCATAAGCTTGGCCATTTTCGTAAACCATGGATAACATCTGTTATGGATAATATTATGCATGTTCAATCTGCACGACAAAATCAGAAGATTGCATATGATATGTCGGCGTTAGGTAGGCTCTATTCATAGACATGTCCCTTTACCGCTGAAGTTTAAAATGTTTGTGCAAGTAGATAATAAACCCCAAATTTCTGCAAAATTTTCATTAGGAAAAACTAAAGATTAAACATTAATAACTGGTTATGACGTCAAGACCAAAAGCCGAGGACGATAAAAATGTCCGCTTTTGTTTCATGGTTTTTACATCATTCATCGTTACTGTATCCTGATTTTTGGTCAAAACACAACATCGTAATCATGCCTCAGCCTCCATATCTCAGAACAAGAGTCACGTAAACAATAGTCCCCAAGAATAGTCTCGGAACAAGAGTCCGGAGAAATTTTATGACCTTGTTATTTATATTTTACATTACATTTATAAAAAGTTTTTAATGTGGGTCTGTTTGCTATTCTTCCATTGCTTTAAATGCTGCATAGGTCCTCCAATTACACTAGTTTAAGTGTAAAAATGAACCATTGAAGCCATTATTTTTTAATGATGTATTTTGGAATGCTGAACTCAAAAATGAATTTCAAAATTTTTTTCTATGGATTCGTTTTTGAGTTAGATTTTTTTTAAATTTTTCGGTAGGTACCCATACCTTTTAGCTATATCTCGAGTTACAAACTTTAGACGAAGTCAAGTAAGAAATTAATCAAAAGGTTATGCAATTCCCAATAATCTAGTCCAAGAACATTTTCCAATCGGTTTAGTAGTTTAAAAGTAAGAAGCAAAAAATATTTCGAAAGAAAATGATTTTTTTCAAAAACGTGAAAAATTTGATTTTCAAAATTTGAAAATGGTTCAAAATAAAAATCAATAAATTGTTTTTTCTTTTATTCTAACAAATTGCCATATTACGAAGAAAATAGGCGTTGATGACGAAAAATCTGTGGATAAATAGCGAAGTTGTAAGCAGTTGTGTGAAACAACTAGGGGTCAAATTTGACTATTTTACGTGTTCATTAAAAAAAATATTTTTTTACTTTGCGTTTTGCTCAATAGAAGCCAAATCACAGAAAAAATTAAGAGCAAGGCCAAAATCGAAGAAAAAACAAAAATATTTTCTAATAAATACAGAAAACACTGAAATTTGACTGTTAGTACTTGTACTCAATTGCTCACAACTCCTTTATTTATCCATAGATATTCTTTATCAATACCTTATTTTCTTCGTAGAAGTGCTATTCGTAAGAACAAAAGAAAAAAACAATTTATTTTTATCAGTTTCAACCTTTTACAGATTTAAAGATTTTTTTTACAAATTTTTGAAAAAAATTCGAAATATTTTTGCTAGTAGCATTCAAACTACTAAACCGATTGGAAAATGATCTTCAATTAGATTATTGAAAATTGCATACCCTTTAGATTACCTTGCTTGACGAAATCTAAAGTTTCTATCTCGAGATATGTCATAAAATGTAAGGGTACCTACCGAAAAACCAAGAAAAATTCTAACTCAAAACGTATCCATTCAAAAAATTTTGAGTTTAATTTTTGAGCTCAGCATTCCAAGTACATCATAAAAAATAACAGCATCAATGGGTCCTATTTTTTTTTTTTTGTAAACTAGTGTAATACACCTCTCTCCATATCCAGCTAGAAAAGTTAAAATTTCTGTTACATAATATTATTTCTGTTACAAAAGTTTCATGTTTCAAATTGTTTATCGATAATGACTTTTTGTCACAAATGGCGCTCCGTTTTTGTGAGCGCCTATAAGTATGCAATACGCACACACAAGCAGCACAAGCACAAGTAGTAAAAAACTCCACTCTTTTTTTTTATTTTTGTTGTAACACAAATTTGTTTAGTGAAGTTGAATTCGGCAAATGTTTGTCAATATGTTTTTATCAAATGCCAACAATATTTACACATGCATAAATTTGTCTATCTATAAAATAGCGACATGGTTTTTTTTTTGTGTGTCTCCTTTTGAGTGTCTGTATATGTAAGGGACACGTCCATTTGGGAGTTTTATGTTTGTGTCAATAAAGTTTTATTTTATTATTTTTGGTTGCCAAAGGCATTGGCATGTTTGCGCTATTGAATTCCTCTCACACTCACACACACACAATCCACCTTTTTTGCAACACGCACGTGGCTGGACCAAATAAAACATGTTGCTCTCTCGGTCCGTTGAACGAACTCAAACTTATCGAATTTATGTTTCACTGTGTATGGAATTTTAATGTTCGTTTTCGTTACCAATCGTCTCCCCCAAATGCTTGAGGGAATAAAGTATTTTATTTTTTATCTTTTTTTTTTTTCTTTAGCTGTAAAACTACTTAAAATAAACTCTTGGCTCGTTTCTTAAATTGGATTTTGTGCAAGTGAAAGAAAATATGTTAACAAAAAAATATATATAAAAAATATTTGCAATCAAAGGATGCTGAGCAATACACAGGAGAGGCATTCACAGTGACAGACAAACTTTGCTTTTGGAGACATTTTACATGAAAGAGGAAGGCATCAAATGCAGTTTGGTTTAGGAGAAGCAACCCGCCCATTTGCCATTAATGCAAGAATTTATGGTTGCCAACTAACAACAACAACAGCAGCAACAACTACGACATTGCACAATGTTAACGCCATCGTGCGTTGTTAGCAAATTCAAGTGTGTCTGTTGAAGCAAATGCAAAGCAGGCGGAAGCACTACCAACAGCAGCAGCAACAACAAGATGCACAGGCAACAACATTTTGCTGATAACCATAACATTGAGTGATATACGAGAGCTGTGTGTGTATGTGTTTGTGTGTGTGTGTGTGCACGCGCTTCATTGCTTAACGCAGCATAAGCAGCGACGCAGCAGAATCAAGAGTAAGGGAGCCCACTAATTTCTGCTGCACTTGCAATTTTTTATCCCCCACACATATCTAGCCTCCCCATTCTGTCTCTCACTCTCTTGTTCGTCCTTCCTCTCTAGGGGCAACAGCATGCACTTTTGAATACGCTTTCCGGTGGGCCGACTGGGAATTTATACATAAATAAAGGTAGTAAGCTTAAAAATTCATTTCTCATGAAATTTGAGCTGTATTTGAGTACATTTAAAGTTTAAACACATATATTGACTTGGCCTGACTGACTGATTTTATATTAATTATCAACGCACAACCTAGAGGATAATAGCAAGAAAGCTGAAATTTGCAAACTATTTTAATTTTGTGGTGAGAGTGAGCACTAAGACGCGACTTTAAAAAATAGCCACCCCTAAGGTTGAAAAAATGTTGGTTAAATTTGAACGTTTTTTCCCTGTTATTTATCAACTTTTTCGAAATCGTTATGCCAGGTAGCACGTAAAATTAAAGAAACATTTCGATTTAGAAAAGGTTAAAAACGTCTCATTACTTATCTCTTTCAACACTTTGACATTAACAGCGGCATTAAAGCTCCCATTAAATATACGAGACCAAAGACCAAATTGCACATATAGCAAATATATAAAGTCACGACGTGATCGTGAGGAAACACAGACTTTCGTGCGTGTGTATTCGAGTAAGATTTTAACATTGTGATTATAAGTCATGCAGTAATTACGAAAATGTTTTTCTGTTATATTTCCTAAAACTGATTGGCTTTTGAATTCCTGATTCAGCTGCTGCTGCAGCTGCTAAATACAAAAGGCGCAGTGTGGCCATGAAATCCATGATAGAGCTAAGGTCTCTCCACACAAAAATTGGGGGATGGTTGATCGTGCGTGATCATGCGTGACCCCTCCTTTAATCGTGCCTGAATCGTGCTTGACGCAAATCGCTCTAAAAATGTGTGTGCTTGAATCGTGCACCTTTATTTATAAATAATAAACAATAGTATAAAAAAGGTCTTGTATTAAAATTATTTATTTAATTCAAAAATATGTTTCAAAATAGTTAGCTTCTTGTTAAAAAAAATCAGTGTATCTTACCATCAGATTCGTCTCCCGAATTCGAATATTCAATTGCTATTGTATTAACATTAACTTGATACATTTTTAAAACAAGGAAAACTATATCCACCATAATAGGGTCTAAGATTTATTCTTTACCTGCTTTATCATTTTACTGAGCTTTGTCATCCATACGAATGATACAAGTATATACCCACCAACGAAACCGCTAATAAATAAATTATGCTTCACAAGAAGTTAGTGTCCCCATTGAGTTCATTCAATATAGACCAAATTATTACCTACTTACCATACATCCTCTGAAGAATTTTTCTTTCGAAATCGCCAATCCGCTTCTGTTAAAAGGCAATAAATCTACCGTACTAATAAAGAGGTGATAGCGTATTTTCAAATGGACTCTAGGAATTCCTACTAACCTTAAACGTAGATGATGGGTGTTGGTATTTATCTCTTTAGTTTTTCAGGAAGTCTCGCAATTTGAAAGAAGGTACAATGATTCCAGATCTTATAATGATGATGTGCAATAAACGGCTGTAGTTATTTAAAACCTAAGACTTGACATTTTTTAATGTGAAAGAAGACTAATCCCACGATAGTTGGAGCTGCTCGGTGTTCTTGCCCAACTTAATTCGATTTTTGGTTCGGGTTCTGTTTTTACGTACCAAAATGTATGTTTCGTTTAATATGGTTTTATATTGTTTAATTTTAAAATTAACTTTTGATATTTTATTTATACTGAATACAGTATAATGTTTTCACAACTTTTACGATGACCATCTAAGCACATCACTTTGAATGTTGTTAACGGTAAATTAAAAATACTCAGAATCAAAATGTCGTTCTCGAATACTGGTTAACAAATGCAAAAAGTATCGGTTTCCCAGTTTTCAAAATACGTTGGATCTTTTTTTCCAAAAGAAACTTCTCCCTTTTAACAGGAGGATGTCTATGAGATACAACCAATGTTGCAGGTCCTACGATTTAACCTGTATTATTTTGCAGATCTATCACTTCACCCAGCAACAGTCGCAATGGTCATCGAATTCGTTGAAAAGGATTCGATGCCTGTTTCACAGTTGCTCGAAAAATTCGAAATTTTTATCAAATTTTGATCGAGTCGTATGCGTAATATTTGTAAAAAGTTTGGTGTTTGATTTTTTTAAACCATTTTTATCCCCGTTTTAAATGCGATCATTTCTATGAAAAAGAAGATATTTAATTCCTATTTTCATAAATTGCATCTTAGATTTATCTAATTATCTGAGGATAATTGGCTTTTATGCTACGTATTTTTTTTTTTTTAATTTTTTTGAGCAAGTCCTGAATTTATCAAAGATCAGATAATAACTTTAGCCCCACATATTTTTTGTATAAATTGTAGAGTATTTCATTTTTGTGTATTCCCCACCTCCCTCTTCCTTTAGACATTGGCTGTACTCATTTTTTTTTTTTGCTTATGTCATGCACAAAACCCAAAAGTTATGCCCAGGCAAAATGCACGAAAAGCGTTAAGCGTTTAAAAACTATGGGAATATATTTTTGTTTCGTCTTTTTGGAGGTCGGTCGGACTTATTGAAATTGACAATCAACAACAAAAGCGAAATTCGAGGGCAAAGTCTATGAGAAATACGAAATAAATTGTCTGTGTATTGTACGAGTAAATCGACATATAGATTGTTGTGCGCTGCACACGTACGTAACTTGGGGTTTGTTTGTTGTGTACATTTGCCGTTTTCTGTTTTCTGTATTTTAGCTGGTAGCCTTGTGGCTGCAGCTGCCAAATGTCTGCCAGAATTTATAGAAGTCTATTAAGTTAATGTCGCGTAATTTAGCAAACTGTCAAAATCGCTGTTGGCAACCGAACAGCGACTCGATTTTGCTGGCATTCCATAAGTTTACTTGACTTTTCGTTTTATGGATTTTGCCTTTATGGTGTAATAAGACATTGTGGGTTGAGGTGGGGACGTGGGGAGGGTCTTTAAAAAGTTGTCGGTAATAAAACTCAAATTTAAAGTTATATATTTTCACATAATTATACAGCAACAACACACATACAAACACACCTGCCCAAGTATGCAAAACGTTTGAATTATTTACCATAAAGTTTTGTTGGGATACCAAAACATACGTGTGTACAATCCAACACAACCTGAAACATCCCTTTGTGGAATATGTTTTAAAATACTTTTATTTTTATTCTCTCTTTTTCAACTTTTGCACAATGCTCAATTGTTGTTGATGCATTGGGTAAGCTGTACAGCATTTTATGGCATACTTTTACGGACGCTTCCGCTTTTGTAAACATGAGCCAAAAACTTTATATGATTTTTATTTGAAAAAATACCAAAATTGCCAAATTGATTTTATGCTTTTTCGTGTGCATCCTGCATGTGAAAAGCTAAACCATTTTTGGATTTTTTGTTTGTTTTACACTTCATATTGATGGCAGGAAACTGTAGAGAGAGTGCTTTAACTTACTTTGTGGTGCAAAATGTACCGAGAAATGCCAGTTTATTGTGATGTTTGGTATGCCCTTTGGAAATTTGTTAATTGGAAATCTATGACAGTTACACAATTAAAGCTGTATATTTCAATTATTATAGATATATTTCAATTGTCCGATTTTGTTGTTGGTCAATTGGCAATTTGGCAAAATGTGTGTCAACGAGGTATTAAATTATTTAATCCATTTTGCAAATGGATATGGGGAAATGCTAATAACTTTGAATATGGAAATTGGTTTTGGCTGGCGAATTGTGTTTCATGTTTTTATTTTTAAAGCATCGACCTAATTGGCATTATTCAACAGTTGATTTTTATTAAAGTTACACCGTGTGTTATTTTGGAGGAGTTTTAAGGAACACTTTAAATAATTTGGAATATTATGCGATCTAAAGTTAAAATTAAGTTATTACGATTTAAGATGCAGCCATAAGAAATTGGATAGATGAACTAAAGCGTGGTTCCATGTAATGGTAAAGAACGATCAACAAGATGACAAGACATGATTATTTGTGTTTAAGAAAACATACTGACAGATGGGTGCCGCGTTTGCTGACAGTCGAGAGAAATCGAAATGGTATGACCATATCTAAGAAGTTATTACCTTTGGAGTGAAGGGCCTTTTGCACCGCTTTGAATAGCATAAACAAATTGGGTCCATCAAAAACCAAGACATGTTAAAAGTATGTGATTTTTCAAGGACGAAGTTCTCTGAAATAGTAATGACACTCCAGTGGTTCACGAAACGACACATTCGGCTAGCTGTTGTTGTATGAGTTATCGTTTCGCAGACTCTTGTGTGGATTGTTCGAATAATTTCACACATTTATTTTCATTTATAGTTTAAAAAAAATGCCACCAGGGGCAAGAATAATTGAAACGCCATTATCCAAATATTATTACCTTTTAAATAGTAAAATTATTTGAAAATATTGGACATATTCGATGCTGATTTAAAACAAAAAGTCCGCATATGGTGAAGAAAACTTCACCTTTCACCAGTATCTTGGAACGGCTCCAAAAATTGGCTGTTCTTTATTTAATTATATATATGCCGGTTCGGAACAGAAGCCATAAGAACCGGTTCGGTTTAGGTTTTTCGGTTTTTTCAATCCAGACCATGACCCGATAATTTTAAATTTTCGAACTCTCAAACATATCTCTGAACCTGAACCGTACCACTTATTCGAAAAAAAGGTTCGGTTCACAAAATCAAGAAATTTTTCCGAGTAAAGAAATTCTTAATGAGAGTATTTATCATTAATTAAAAATAAGTATAGGAAAACAATCGAAAACAAGTATAAAATATAAAATCAATCGATTTGGTTATAGATTCCTTTATAAATTTATCAAAAGATCATAAACTTTGGAAAGGTCTAAAAAACGAAGACTTAAAAATATTGCGTTTACTAACTGTTCCAAGTCCAAATATCAGTTGAACGAGCGCTTAAGAGTAAAATTGGCGATTATAATCAAAAATATAATCAAGTATAAGACAAGCAATTAGCAAAACAACAACATTAGCAATGCAAAATTTACCGTTCAGATTAATTTTCGTTTTATGCTTGGTGCTTAATTAGAGCCGCTCAGCTTAATTTCTCATTCTGTGTTTGGTTTGTTTGGTGTTTGTTAAAATTTGCTTTCGGATGTCAAAAAATTTAAAATTATTCCCCTAAGACATGAAAATATCTAATTTCGGGAGATTAGTAAGAAAAATGGTCGCTCCAACAAGTTGGTCTAAAATTTTTGGATTAATCAAGATAATTATGGACGGAAAAAAAACAGGAGCACCCAACCTAAGGCTAAGTAACTCTGGATTTACACCATGAAGCAAACTTCATGAAGTTTTCTTAGTAGGCGTGGAATTTAGAGGAAATCTTTCAGACCTTTTAAACGAATAGTAAAGAAATACATTTAATTCTCTCGCCTACTAAGAAAACTTCATGAAGTTTGCTTCATCATGTAAATCCCGTCTAAGCGAGTTCAGCGTCGATTAGTGAGCTCTATTTACAAGCAATTCGTTGCAGAGCGCTAATCAGTTAGCGGCTCAATGTGGTTTACATGTGTCACGCTGGACGGTTGCACGTATTTTAAAGAACTCAAAATACATTGTTTCTCAAAGATTTGCCCGATTCGATTTTAATTTATTGTATTCAATTTTAAAGAAATAAAAATATTAATTTAGATTTTTGTACGTAATTTTTGAGAATGAGTAAAATAAATTTGGACGGTCATGACGGGGTGTCCCACTACTGGAAAGATTTAAGGAACGATCCCCTTTATTTCTCAAAGATAAATTTCGGATGCGTTTCGTTGATGGTTTGCCTACAGCGAGTCTTGATGCTTAGAGCGGGCATTTCCTAGGACTCACATGAACTCTACTGAGTACAAGGAGATATTCTGCCTTTTTGCACAGGCTTAGACTCAAAAAAAAAAATCGCATCAATCCACGTCAGTTGTGAAAGGTGCGCATGGATTCAATCCAACAAAGTGAATGTTTATTAGTCCGAAAACTATTCTCCCAAAACAAATCATTTTTAGATGTCCAAAAGCTAAAATTGACAAAAACTAAGGCAAGGGAAGAACTTACCCCAAATTTGCTGAAAACACTGATGGATAAACTATCCAATCGAATTTCTTAAACTTATTAAAGTTAAGGGAGGTCATATTCATTACAAAAATAAATTTAAAAAATTGCTTCCTTAACATTTGACTATCGTTTGTCTGACTTTTTGAAGTGCGGCTATAGTTATGCACCAAGCATAAAATTAAAAGTAAATCTGAGGAGTAAATTTTGCATTGCTAGTCTTCTTGATTCTGTTTTTATTTTAAATCGCCAATTGATACTCTTCCCACACCAACTACATGACAAATTTGAGGTTCAACCAAACCTCATCCAAAATGATTAAGGTTTGCAGCCTTGATTATAACACAATGTGACTGACGTTAATAGTATGGCTGACAATGTGCATAAAAAAACTATTTCACACTATACCACATAGTTTTAAAAAATGTTATAACGGCAGTCATTTTTAATGTTTAACGCATGCCACCTTCTTTATATATTAGGGAATGGCGTCCTACGGCTTTCCAAAATATACCTTTTTCCTCCACTTGTACTAATGAAAGTCATTTAATATCTTGTTCAAATCTTGAAATGAATCTATTTTGGGTAATTGATTATTTGATGGTTGAGGATTTTTATTTATCATCTGAGAGATAAAATTTTAAATTATTTGCGACTTCCGTTGTATTCCAATCTAATTTGACGTCAACAATAATTAAAGAAGATTTCATGGCTACGAATTGAAAAGCACGATGTAAGATGTCTGCTAATGAAGTATTGCCAATAGCAAAAACAAAAATCTACCTGGGCATCTACCTGTATGAATTTTTTGGTTTTTAACTTCAGACAGGAGCTTTAAATTTTATAACGGTATGCTTAAATAAAATACAAGAAAAAAAAAATCCAATTGCATTTGATTGATTGTCATACAAATGTTCGGGGGTAAGAATGTACCCCAAATACGGGTATACTTATACTTTCACACATAAAACTAAGACAGTTTGGAGGTGCGCATCATGTAGTCAACCAATGAAAATATCGTCATTTTTTTAAAGCGAAGAAATAGTTAAGTATTGAACGGAGACAACTGTACACCATTCCAAAAATTTGTTGCTCTGTTAACTGTTGCTCGAATTTTTATATCTATGTTTTAACTCAATTAAATATTTAATAATTTTGTACCTAATCTTGACAAATAAAAGAGTAATCAAAGAAAAACTCCACAAAGAGATTCACATTTCATGCATAATTTCTTAGCTGGACTCAAATCTATGGGCATGTCTAAAAATTGTCACAAAATGTCTACACAATATGTCAGCCATTGTTTTTCTGTCGGGCCATAAATCACTGTCAATCAATCAGTGTGTACAAGGCCCAGCAGCCCATCAATCAAGTCTCAAGTCAATCGAAAATGCAAACTTTTTCTGCACAAAACTATATTTTCGGTAAGCTTCTTTCACATGCCATTAAAATTTTTGGTATGCCTCATTAGAGAGAGAGAGAGAGAGGGGCAAAAACTTTGGTCCCTGCACTTCCGTTGCGGTCTAACTCATAAATCAAAATTTATTAAAGCCAACCCAACCAAAAATTCGCTACTCGTCACAAAGGGCGGACAAAAAGAGAGACAATTGCAAAACATTTTGCCACAGCCATAAATAAAATGTTTGCCATGCAAACATCAAGCAATTGTTCGAACAGCAGGAAGTGATTGATTTATGCCTGTCTGCCTGTTGATCCTGGGGTAAAGAGTTGGCCACAATATCGGTTTACGTTTTTATGTTTTATTGATGATGTGTGACGATAACATTATTTTATCCAGCCATCCAGCCGGGCCAATGACTTTTTGCTGGCTCATTGCGGGGGTAATTGATATGCCTGAAGTAATACCATTTTAGTCACGTCCACTAACTAACTTTGCCAAACAATTAGTTTCAGTTTTTTTTCGATCAAAAACTTTTTCTAAACTTTTGGTGTTATTTTTTTTTGTTTCGTTTCATCCGCTGCCCTAAAGGCTGTTGCTTAACGCAATTCGCTGTTGCTATTGCCGCTTGACAACGAACTTTGGGTTGTCAGTTAAGTTTGCCAGTTTGCCAGTTTGCTGTTGGTCTGGGTGGTGGACAGTGACTCGCGCGTCGCACATGTCGCTGGAAAATTGAGCTTAAACTCCCTAAAGGCATAAAGTATATAACGAAATAAGAGAAAAGCATGTAAGACAGATAAAAGGGAGCAACTGAAAGAAAATTGAAAGAGATAAGCATGAGGTAATTTGATAGACTACAGTAAAAGGAAATTCAAGTAGCACAAATATAAATCAACAAATTTGAAAGTAAATCGAAAATTTATTCACTTACAGGTAAGCAAATCATGGAACTTAGTCAAAACTTCTGCAGAGCATAGATTGCGGGATTGCAGGCCGGGTTTGAATCACAAGCCCTTGAAAGTTGACACCTAAAATCAACTGAACGAGTATAATTGCAAAAATACAAATTATTTAAGCGACATTTTACAGCCAATTTTAATCATTTTCTGAGCAAAAAACTCACACATAGCTCAAATCCCAAACATGTAGAACTCTAAGCAGTATCCGGAGAGGAAACAACATTGGTCACTTCTTTCCTCGTTTTCCAATCCTAAAGGAACTTAGAGTTTTTTTTTTTTGCTGCATTGGAAAAAAGAGAAACTTTGATACCAGGCGTCTTAGACCAGAAGTTCTCATCGACATAAAAAAGAACTTTAACTCGTTTCGATCACAGTTCAAAATCTCCTGGTAAGAATACAGGCTACTGAGAGAAAAACTGCAACACTTCAAGGAGTGGGAAAAACCTTGCGGATAAACTATGCCAACCTATACGTCTGGAAGACTCTATGGAATGGGAACCTGGGTCAAATGGAATTTTGTTTTTGGTTGGGTGAGAGCTACAGAGATGAGTTTATAAGAGAAGCGCAATGCAGCTCGGTTCGTGTGCAAGGCAGAGAACTTACTTATGACCTCGGTACAGACAACTACTTCTCTGATGATTTCACAATGGAGCCAATTCGAATCAAATTCATAGCCATGAGAGAGATACTGGCACTTAACTTCATACCACATGTAAAGGTGCGTGAGGAAATATTTCATTATTTTGTTGATTGCTCGATTATGTTAGAAATCAGGCGACTGTTTTTCGGAGAACTTGTCATCGGCTGAAATGAGATCTTGAATTTCCTAAATGGCGTGAATTGGAGACTGATTGCCTCTTACGTTGCGGCAGCATTAAAATGCAAAGGATTTTTAAATATTATATTAAGTTCTGGATCTTAATCCACCTTTGTGCAGGAAACGATGCGATATCTTACAACGAGCTTGGCAGCCGTGTATAGTACTGGCATGAAGCTGGAAAGAATATCAGGCTGACGGTTTATATACCAGTATACAAAACTTTTAAATGTCTTTTATTTTTGAACAAATTTTTTAGTTATTACAAATTACGTATAAATAAAGACAACAACAACTACTACGAACTGCTAATTTTAAGAGGAATAATTTTGAGGAAGCCATGTTGTAACTCAAAAAGTCGTTAATTAATTTTTGGACGTCCCAAACTGTGGTCTTGTTGTATTAGCTTTGGGTCATTTAATAATCTTAGTAGATAAATTCACACAGTTTCTTTGTTGAATAAAATTCAGTTATTGAAAGCATTATTAATTTTAAATATTTTATTTTTATAATTTTAACGAACAACTCCTTACAAAAATTTGTTTATAATTATCAACTTTATTTTATAATAAAAACAATTTTTAACTCAATTTTAATTTCTCCATTTTTGGCGCAGCCGAAAAGTAGGCCACAAAATTTGCTTTAATGAGGAACTAAGGGAAATGAAGAGTACACACACACACACACACATACACTGACACTGCACACCCACACGCTTGTCAGCTCGCATTACGCATACGACATGTTAACCCAACAAAATATTTTAAATAAACATTTCCATATCTTTTGCATATATATATAAATTTATCAGCTCTCAGGGACAAGGGCCAAGGCAAATGAAACGCCCCCAAATGAAATGCAGGAAACAACAAAGAAAAAAAAAAAAAAGAAAAGAAGGAAGAGCACAAAAAAAAAATACAAAAATTGTGAAATAGGGAAAACAAGTTAACGCTGATTGCACAAAGCCGGCGGATTTGTAGACGGTGGCACAGTCAACGACTTGTGCCACCAACCACCCAGAAAAGTACAGGAAAATGTTAAAACACGAAATTAAGCAAGAAGCCCTCTTCAAATCGGTAAGTGTGTGTGTGTGTGTGTGAACAGGATACATTAACAAAATTAGCGCAGCAAGGCGTTCATAGAGAAAGTCTAAACAGGCCCAAAGGCAAATCAAGCAAAAATAGAATTCAACTGAAGCGCTCAACACTCAACGGCAAATTGCCGGAAGTTTCAGGCGATTAAAGCGCCATTATCGATGTGAATTATTTCAACCCTCCCTTTTCGCCTTCGCTTACCTTTCTGCCCGGGCAATCAATTTGTTTTGTGGCGGTGGGCGAACTTTAAAAAGTAATTGCAACGCATTTGTCGCCAGCAACAGAATGAAGTCCGCGCGCCGGAACAAAGTCTATAAAAGGGGAGAAAATAAACTTTGCCACAAACTTAAAATTCAAATTAAACTTTTGCTACTGTTTCTTTTTTTTTTTTTGCATATTTTTTTGACCCCTTGCATTTATCATAACTTTAAATAAAACTTTCTTTGATTTACTGCCACACAATGTTGACTTCAATTTAAAAACCACGAACTTTTGGCAAACTAATGAAGTCAAAATGTGTTTGGTTGGTCTTTTGTAAATATTTAATTAGTTCAATACCAAGTGGCAGCCGCAAAGTTGATTGACTGCTCACAGGTAACCACAGGCGGTGTGCGTTGATTAACAAGGCACGAGGGATGTCCAATACTCAGGAACAAGCGCTAATTAAGCCAAAATACTAGTTCAACTCCAATGTCTTAAGCACTTAACAAAAGATATGAGAGGCATTTTCGAATGAAGGCTGAAGGCAGACACAGACAATGTGTACAACAGTTGCGAGACAACAAAGGTAGGCTTCACTTTAAGCTAAACAATACACACGCACACATACAACCATCCACGCAGACAGACAGACAGACATTCGAAGCGAATTAGGCAGGCAAATGCTAATTGGATACATTTTAAGCTTTAAACTTGAAGGACTTGCAAAGGCTTGAGGCTAAGAAATTATCATTTTAAACAGCAATCCACACTAGTGATGAAAGGTACATGAAGGGTGCTGAAGGCGACAAGTAATATAACTCACGAAAGGTATTGTATTTGAATAAAAAAAGGCAGGCTTAGACATTTATAAATTTAATTGGTTTATGTGAATAAACCAGTTCTATTCTATTTAAGCAAAAGTCCCCGAATTAATTTATTTTTTTGAAAATAAAAATTTTTTTGTTATATACAATAGAATGCGATTAAATTAGTGTTTGTAACGTCCATATCAAAATGTGCATAGTCAAAATGGGCTGCGACAGCGACGTCAGTACACCCACAGTATAAGCCCGATGAGCCTGCTGTGCTACTGTTGTGTGCAAAAATTACTTATATATATTTTAAAAATTTATTACGTATACGTAATATTACACTCGTGATCACATTTTGGCACTTTGCTTGCGATTCAAGTGTTTTATCTATTATTTATGTAACTTTAGTGGTGTTTAGAGCTAGGAGATTTCTAGCAAAAGCAAGAACAAAAAAGGTTAACGAACTGTTTGTAAAGGCATACCTGAGTTCCAGTTGGGCTTCCGACTGAACCTTGGTACTCCCGAATTAGTATATCGAGTAGTAAACTACATCCATAAAGGGTATAACGGGAAAGAGTATGTTGTGGCAGCATACCTTGACATTCAGCAGGCCTTCGCTAGAGTGTGTCAAGAAGGTCTGCTTTCGAAGATCATGGAGCTACTTCCCGCCCCAACTGTACCTTCTGGTCATGAGCTTTCTGATGGGCAGAAGCTTCGAGATGGCTCAGGATTAAGCAATCTATTAGTGTTCATGCTGGTGTTCCGCAGGGAATCGTATTGGGCCCTACGCTCTACTCCCCACAGCCAGGAGCATCCCTCTAGTGAACCCCAACGACCTGCTTATCACAACATTCACTGACGACGCTACTTTACTTGCCCTTAACAAATGCATCTACTCAGCCACAGATGCCCTGAAAAGTTATGCAACTGGGCTGCAAGATGGAATATTTCCATAAACCCGCAGAAGTGTGCGTCGGTCAGCCATGCCCTGGAGTATTTTTACACGGCCAGCTCATGGAGCACAAAACAACCCATAAATATCTTAGGGTCACTCTTGATAAAAGGTTGAAATTTGGGCAGCATGTCAGAGCAACAGCTCAGCGTATTGGATGGTTCTTAAACCCTAAAAACAAATTAACACTCAGGAACAAGGTCCTGATATTCAAGGTCAATCTGGCTTCCGGTATGGACGTATGGTCTTCAAATCTATGGTATCGCGGCGAAGACTGACCTGAATTAGAATGGTTCAGGCCAAGATTTTACAGCATATTACTGGTGCCCCATGGAACCTTAGAACCAGAGACATCGAAATGGTTTTTGCTGTTCCTATGGTTGGAGATGTCATTAAAGACCAAGCCGCCGATACCTTGACAAGTTAATAAGCTAGCGAGAAACTTGCTGCAGAAGACGCAGGATTCGCGGAATCATGCAAAGAAGAAGTTTAAAAGAGTCCTCCACTCATCTCACGAAGGCTTTAATGGCACTACACCATCAAATATCTTAGTTATAACTTCCTAATTATTAATTACTCACTTCTTCTTACTCTTTCGTCTATCGGTAAGCCCAACTGTACCCCGCCAAATTTGTCAATTTTCTCCATCTCTTATTAGTAACGACGGGCAATTCTATGCACGGAGTACGTTAGCATAGTACCTAATTAGTATTTAAAATACAACATTTTCATTATTTTTAAATATAAAAAAATTTTTAAAGGAAAAATCCAGGAAGTTGATTATTCAATCATTATTATAGATTTTGATATTCTTCTTTCATCCTCCTTAAACCATTTTCCAAAATTCAAAATTAGTTTTTATTTGAGTAGAATTTTTTTTATTTTTAAATTTAATTTCCGTTTTCCCCCTTTTTTCAATATTTGTATAAAAATGTATTGAGCGAGATATGTTTACATTTGTGTTTTCCCAATCTAAAAATATGCTTAAAAACTATCTGCTTATTAAAAAAAAAACACCCGTTAAATCTTTAAAAATATTCCTAGTTTAATAAACGTTTATCCAAATATTAAAACTTAAACATGAGAATAAGGAAGAAACTGACAATTGATTTCAATTCAGCGCTCAATATGCATAAGGAAAGTTCGCTTTCTTCTCTGGTTAACAAGTTGCGATTTATTTGTAAAGCTGTATTATTGTCTGGTAAAACATTGTGACAGTTTTTGATATATATAAAAAAATTTTTTTTTTTTAAATTTTCTAATATCTTATTTACACTAACCGTGCTTCGAAAAAAAACAACAAAAGTGAGCTGCGAAAAATTTTCACCAAGAGAAAAAAGTTGGCTGGGCGAAGTCACGCAAAAGTAGCATCATTCAAGCTGAGCCGCAGCATTCATTAGTGTTAGCATAAATTTCGTAAATTGTTACCTATTCCGAGTACTTTTGGCCATATTTTGACAGAGAAATCAGCTGATTTTTGAGTATTTTTTATTGAGTTATTTCGGTTTTAATTTATGTATTTTTTTTTCTGCAGCTTTTCTTAGCCCGTTGATGTTTAAACACCCTACGGGTTTCGGTGTCATTTTGAGCCTAAAGGCCTGATCTCAGATGACATAAATTTTATTTTCGGCACTATGCTTCATATAAATAAGACATCTGTTTAAAAGCATTCTGATTTCAAAGCTGTACAAAAGTGTTTCTATTCTTATAAAGCAAAGTGACGAAAATTATTTTTATGTCATCTGAGAATAGGCCTTAACTCATTGTTCATAAAATACAAGTTTAGCCACTTTCAATAAAATGGTTGCAAACTCATGAAACTAATCAAACTTTTCTTTAGTGTCTGTCTTCTTGCTTCATTTCATTTAATTCTTTTGCTAGCTACTTGGTTTTGTTTACTTACACAATCATCTGTTTTGGACACTGCGGGTTTTGTTGTGAGCGCTTGATGCAGGTTTCCGCAGTTTTGACAATAGAATATAAAATTATTTTGAGTTATTTATAAATGTGTAAGTAAGTGGCATAGAAAAGGCATCACAATAGCCAGACGAAAATTTTCTATGCCCCTAACTTGACTTACATACTAAGATGTGTATTAAGCAACAACATCTTAAGCAAGCAATTTGGTTGTCTTCAACTCGCTATCTGCAAAAAGAACCAAAATAAACAAATGTTTTACTTTACTTACAGCTTCGCAATATTTTGCAAATATATTTTTTTCCAACTTGGCACACAAATTGCATTTCGTTTTATATTTTATACGTGTGTTTTGTTGCTGAAACGCGGTACGATATATCGCCACCACATTTGCATAAATTGTTATTATTTTTTTCATACGTTAAATCGAGAAACTGAAAAGGCTTTTTATTGCATTTTGTACCGGATAACGTTCCGTGCTGTAAGGGCACAAGAGTCCTTACTCTGAATTACACTTCGTTTTGTCTGCCTACTTTATCTAAGCAATTAGGCTGGTCTAACATTGCCTCATTTTGTGTCATTTTGTGTCATTTGTCATTTGTGTCATTTGGTGTCATTTTGTGTCATTTCATGTCATTTTGAGTCAAATTTCTGTAATTTTCAAGTCAAGGCATACTTTATTTTCTGGCATTTGTCAATTTATGACCCACTATATAAAGCTGCCATATGCTTGGTTAAATTCTTTCAAAATAAAATTCTTTCATATTATTCCCTTTATTATAATTGCATTTTCCTAACTTAAATTAAGTTCTGTCATTAAGTGCCGCCTAAATGAACGCATTATATTTGCTCAACTTTAAAAGGCAAATAAAAAAAAAAAACCCACGCTCAAATTGCTGCTGGCATATGACAAAAGGGTGGGCGAATGCAAGCTGACATTTACGAGTAAGTAGCTCCGACAGCAGCTGAAGGGGGGGGAAAAGGTGGAAAATCTCGAAGCTTGAGGCAAATGCATTTGGACAGTTGCAGCTGTCTGCATGCCTCAATGATTTTCTCCACAGTTGAATGGACTACGATTGCCGTCACTTAGACTGCGTACCCTTAATTACGAAGAAATTGTTTAATTTACTTGAAAGCGTCCATTGTTCGTAGGACTTCTCTCCTCTTTTGCTCTCAACAATTAAGTAATTGAGAATGCGAATTGAATATTGTAGCTGGAGAAATCAAAATCAATATTGGCCCTTGGAACATAATGTAAATTTCATAATTGAAAACTAAGTGCCTATCCCAAAAAGCAAAAGCAAAAAGTTGGCCATAAGCCACTTCGCTTCGCATTATAATTTCGTTCATTTTGGTGTGAAAAATGAAAATAAGCTTCAACTTTTAGCATTGAAGCCAAAAACTTTTGCCACACGCACACAATTGACTTGAATGGGGGGGCCCTTTAAAGTCTTTGGCCCCGGCCATTCAATTAAACTGAGTGTAGTTTTCAATAAACTTTGCAAGTTCCATTTGAAAAATGGCAAATAAATGCGCGCGCTTAGTGCGCGAGTAAATGAAGTAGCTAAGGGTACGGTATATGCGATAGGGTTGAATGGCAATAGGGAAGGGGGGCAAGGGTCGCCGAATGCAATTTGTGCTCGATTTTAGCACAGTTACAGTTAAGCGGATTGTCCCTAGCTCTGCTGGAACAATTTGAGAACATATCGAATATTTATATGTGAGGGAGCTTAGAGTGCAAAAAAGAAAACAGAAACACAAGTGGATATTTGGACAACAACTAGTTGCTATTGTTGGTTGTTTTCCTTGTTGTTGTTGTTTTTTTTGTGCACACTGGGGACTTAGTCCTTACTATGAGAGAAAACAGTTGTGAGTTGTACTTAAGTGTAAGAGTAACAAACATCATTTAAGTTTGGACCTTAAATCAATTCAGATGGACACAAGACAACTAGTTGGCGAATTGATGGAAATTCAGTGGACAGTTAAAAATTTTAAACCCCCCCTTGTTTAAATAAATCTTTTTTTTTCATTTAAAATTTATTTTTAAAAATTCGAATTCTTAACTTTACAAATCTCCAATCTACTCATAAGGACTCAACACTAAAGTAGATCAAGTTGTCTGTATAGCTATTTTAAGTTCCATTTTTTTAAATTTATCTGGTTACCTTTTAATTGATACTGCGAAGTTTTTTTTTGCTCACAACATAAATAACTTTTGCATTCTATGCAAAAAGAGGAGTTGTTGCCTGTACCGAACTGTTTTCAGAACCTCCCGGTCCTATATACAGTCGGCTTTTTGCTAAAATTATTCTCGGTACAGAAATCGCTGTACGATTAAGCAGACGCACACAAAGCATTGGACTAATTTATAACCTGTTAAGCTACAGATGAGTCCAAGTGGATTGGGGTACCACAATCAAGAAGAAAGAGGCACCCCTCAGGACGGAGTACTGTCACCTCTTCTCTGAAACATTGTAGTAAGCGAAATATTGCCTAAATGCCGCACGAAGGCAAGATAACAGAAAAAGCATAGTCACATCGACCCTCAGCTCAGAAAACGAAACCAGGTCTTAGTAGTCAAGCGGTCCACTCGGCAGATGTCTAAAAAAAAGTAGTAAAATAATCTTCTGTTGAAATTTGCAGCTCATTTCGGTTTGTGATTACTGATATAAGATTTAAAAGGTCTCTGCTGAATGACATAGTTGCAGGCTTTAAGATTTTTTGTGGATTTAGTACTTTAGTACTTATCCGAAAATAGAATTCAATATTTACGTATTTTAATTAGTCGGTGACACAATATGAATGCGGGCTGACCCATCAATCGGTATTCGCTCTCACCAATCATACTTTTTTCGATTCCTTTTCACCAATTGCAAAATTGGCAAAAAAAAATTATCGGCTGAATGTCCTCAATCACAAAGGTATAACGATTGTACAAAAATCATGGAAAGGGGCGATGCCAGCACACTTGACTTATGCCACACTATCACATGACAAAAACTCAGCTGGGAAATCAGGTTGTGTAAAGACAGCTTAACCAAGAGATACAAGGTTCTGCTATAAACTTCGCCTACGATAAATGGAACACGACTCATAACAAAGAATAGAGTATAAAATCTCGGAGTAGTAATCGATAGCAAACAGCAAACAACCAAGATGGTGAACAATACTTCGGGCCTCTCACGAAGACAGATGCTTTGGTTCTTCAATAAAAAAAAAACCGTTCTAAAAGTTACAAACTCATGAACATTCATTGCGAAAATCAATTAATATTATTATATTATGAACATTGTTATTTCATGGAGAAATGAGTATAAGAGATTAAATTTGCGATGATTTAGACACGCTAGCTTCCACAGAAGAAAATGTGTGTCTATGTATGGCTCCTATCTGGGGCCGGCCCTCATCAACCTTAGGCAAGCGCCTTCTGCTTCTACTCACATCGTTTTGAAAAGTCTATCCGATTAAATTTGTGGCTTTTTGGTATGGTTTTGTACAGGGCTGCAAACCCAAATAATTTTTTTGGAGGTCCGGTTCAAACCAAAATTTACCAATTGTTAAGGTCCAGAAATTAAATGTTCAAGGTTTTTGTGATAAGGTTTTGGTTTAAACCTTGGTTCGTCCAAAGATTTTCGAAATTTGTAAAGAAGAGTAATTAAATTGTTAAAAATATACCAAAAATTTGAGATTTTCTGAATTTTTGTTTACTCGAACATACGAGTTCAATTAATTTCAATTAAATTTTATAAGTATTATTTCTTTGAGCAACTATTGGTCTATCTATTTCTCTTATCAATAGAATGCCCGCTTAACTAAGACTTGTATTTTTTTGAACCGAACCGAAAGTTTTTGATTTCGAATAGAGTCCTGCATGGATATACTTAAAACTGGGTTTAGATATCCAAACAAAATTTTGATTTGATTAGTTAAGGACCATACATTTTCAGTTTGATTTAGTAAGTTATTTTTTTCCAAACTACTTAGTTGAATCGAATCAAACTTTTCAGTTATTTTGATTATCAGTTCGATTGAGTTTTAGTTACAGGAAAAATCAGTTAAGAATAAGTAAGTAAATTTTTTTCTAATCAAATAGTTGTAATGTGATATGTTAGTATAGTATCTGAATGCGAGAAACAAAAATTCACCCGTTTTCAAGTATAACCATAAAGGATTTTTTAAACTATGACCATATAAGACCATCTTGAGCTAGCTTTCATTTGTTTCCGTATCCATATTTTCTTTTTTTCCTTATTTATTGATCAAATTTAATTTAACTCTTGCTTGCTCTCACAATTAAATTAAATAACTATAGGTTGTCAATGCCTAGTTAGTTAACTGAATAAATAACTGAAACTTATTCAACTGTTACTGATATATGCCTACTATTACTGATTTATTCAGTTGCTTTGGTTTTGGATAAATTTTAACCAATCAATCATTTAACTATAACTAAAATAATCAAGTTCTTTGAATTTATAGGTAAGTCAAGTAGGTTTTGACTTTTGTAAACAAATCAGTTTACCTGTGCAGGGCTCTAATTCGGAACAGGTTCAGGTTCAGCTATTTTTTTCAAAGAGGTTCGGTTTAAGGTTCGGTTCAAATTTGAGCTCTGTAAAATGATAAACCAAAAAGAAGAATATTGTTATTCAAAGACAACAAAAATTTAACAACTTTGCGACGCAGGTAAAAACTTATTAAAACAAAATCGCATAATTGTTTTAGTTACTAGACTTGGGGGAAGAAAGATGATGAAACGGAAGAGGAATCGTGTGAAGTATGAACGAATTATTTTCGTTAGTTTACAGCGTTCAGTTGAATTAGTACATCTTGGAGCACCGAGAAGTTTACTCCATTACGCTTCTGTACCAGATAACACTTACTTACAAAGACTGGCATTTCTGTTCAGCTCAAATATGGGCAGAATTATTTGATTTTGATTGAAAAAAAAATCTCAAAATTGTTATGTGTCTTCGTGTGCTTATGAAGACGTGTCGTAAGTAAATTCTGATGCTAATTTGTCGAAAAGTCGCAATAAAAGTCGTTTAAATGTAAACTTAAATTTACTTTAAATAACAATAAAGTACAATTATATTTTGAATAAATAAATAAGAAATCACATTCATTTTACAACGACTAGTTAGAACAATACCTCCTATTACGCTTCTGTAGACCAACAGAACGACATAACTGAGGACCAGACTTACTCAGCTTGAAGATCGGCAAAAATTCACTATTTTGAGGCGCACGTAAAAAAAAAAAAAAATTGTTTTTCCTTTCGTACTGGAGGAAAGGAAGAGGAGGAAACGGATGATAAATTAATTTTGTTTGTTTACAGCATCCGGTTGCAATAGTATTTCTTTTGAGCACCTAGAAGTAAATACGCTTATATAGACCAACAGATCGACATAGCTAATACCAAGAGGAGTTTAACGTAAACCCCCGCCTTAGGCCAAAGATCTAGTCTAAAAGCAGCCAAAATAATAGGGATATAATCTCTGTAAGCGCTAAGATAAAAAAGAATTTCTTCTATAAAGGGACAGATAAAATAGCCAGATAGCGGAAAGGGAAGCTCAACTTTGAAAGGCAGTTAAATAGAAAATAATGTAAACAATCAAAAACTTTGCTTTGGGCACTCATCAAGCTAAGAAATTTAAATTTTGCAGATTTGTTTTAAATTTATAAATTTCATTTATAATCTACAACAAAAATCTTTAATAGACTTTAATCCACTTATTCTTAGTCCGTTTTGTACATTTTAGCAATTTGCATATCAGAAAAGAACATGCACAACTTTTTTTTTTTTTTGCTCTGCTGGACTCTTTTGCCTCTGGTGTTGGCTCATTTAACAAAACAATTAAAACGGCTTATGCACTAAAGTGGCGAGCACAGTTATGCGACAAAATGCTAGACCCAAAAATCCTATGTGAGTGCGAGGCCAAACGAGTAGAATTTGCATTTGCCGCCTAATAGAACTTTAATTGTTTTGCAAAATGCTTTAGAGAGACGTAGGTATTAGGAGGGGGGTGTGTTGGTAGAGATAAAGTCGAAATTGCTGCTATTTTTTTTTTTTCTTTTTTTGTGGGGGAGGCAGTTAAACTGAAACGAAAAGTTAAGAGAGCAGGAAGCCGTAAGCCGGAAGCAGACAGCTATTGACAGGCGTGGAAGCGTAAGGCTGTGAGACACGACTGCACATAAGATATGCAAGTTTATTTGCCATAATGTGGAGAGCCGCAGCAGCAGCAGCAGCAACAACAACAGCCGATGCAACTTTGCACAGACTTATGCCAAAAACTTGTTACCCCCTCCTCACCATGTTATTGGCCTGATAAAGTGAACAGGCACGTGCAGACAAGTGAGCAAGTTCTTTACCAGCTGGCAACGTGTGAGATTCTTGGGGAAATGTTTCACAATTTTTTAGACATGTGCGCCCATTAGATTGAACGGCAAAGGATCAGCTGGGATGAGTACACTCTGCTCTAACTAATAAAAGCTTTATGACAAACTCACACGAAACAGTTTGCCAGATAGAAGAACTAAGGCCATTGAACTTGGGCCTACTGCTATACTCTCTATACGGTTTTTGTGTGTGTGTGTGTGTGTCTGTGAAAATATTTTCAAAGTCTTAACCTCACTGGCTGAGCAATCATAAATCAAATGCCACCGCTCTACCTTTTGTTGCTTGAGTGCTCACACACACACACACACACACAGGCAGGCAGGCAGGCAGGCTGTTGTCGTCTGCGTGTGGCTTAAATTTTATTTATGACTGCGTGTGTGTGTGCGTAACAAACACACAGCAAAAATGCGAACTAGCGTGAGGATAAATAAATACACAAAAAAACTGTAGCATACCTCACAGGCGCTCATGTAGGCGCAGCATATAAAGTTCGGTTTTTTGTCTATCAAAGCGAAACCTGTATCGAAATTTTACCTTTTGCAGGTTTTTGGCATTTCCGGCTGCTCTTTATAAAACGGGGTTTGTGAATATGGGAAGAATCTAAATATATAACAGAAGTCAAAATTTTTTAGAATATAAAGGAAAAATGGTTGGAATAATTAAAATAATAAATATAATAGGTATATAATAAATAACAATAAATTTTTCAAATTTCTATTTCGCCACCCGTTTTTTGTTCAATTATTTTAGCATTGCCCACTTACCATATACATATTTAGTATATATTTAAAAATTTGTTTAGTTTTTTTCCATAATTTTCTACACTTAAAAAAACAGGCTAGAAATCGACCGGTAAATTTAGAAATCTGCACTAAAAAAGGGGTCAAAGGCGATTCGCCATAATTTAAAGAAATTATAATTTTTTAAAACAGGACAAAAACTTTAATTTAACGAGATTTTTTTATTTTTTGAAATTCTTTCCTTAAACGGAAGAAACATTTTACTGTAAAATAAAAATTCTTTCTTAAATATTAGAATCCGATTTCTTAAATTTAGAAAAATAGTTTTCTTAAATTACCATTTGTAAGATAAAAGTAAAACTATTTTCTTTATGTTATGCTGTATAATTTTAGAAAAGGATTTCTTAAGTTTAATAATATCATTTAAAAATATTCCAAAGCGTCTCACTTTAAGCTCATTTAAAATATTTAGCTGGCATTTTTCCGCCGCACTTTTATACTTAGCAACTTAAAAAATTTTCACTACGGAGCTTGGTAGATACAACGGAATAAACACAAATGACAGAAATGCAAAAGAATTAGGGTTAGGCTTGTGAAAATATCTATAAAATATCGTATCGATGATTATCATTCTTTAAAAATATAATCAAAGATTTTACCAATATTTATCAACAAAATTTATCGAAATACCTGATAATTCTGATACGTTATATTTCAGTATAAAAATGTTAAACCCCCAAAAATAACATTACCTTTTGGAAATACAATTATAATTCTCCATTAAAGTATCAGTGCACCTTAATTGGTTAAATATTTTTATTAATTCAAGAAAATTTTCCTAAAGTACTTCTATTTACACATTTTATAGCATAGTTAACTACTTTTCGAAAAAACATATTTTTAATATTTTAGCACATAAATCCATTAAAGAACAGAACTTAAGGTTGAATAGTTTGGAAGTAGGGATACAAGAAAACTAAAAAGACTTCAATTATCAATTTTCTTAAACAATGAAAAAGTTACCAATTTTCTCGAAAATGACAAATCTTCCGGCGCCTGATTTTATCTCTTTCATTAAAGACCTGATATCTTGTGTTGAGTTTGAAGATTATAGGATATTAAAAAGGCTTCGAAGACAATCCGAAAAGATTTTAATTTTTTCATAAAACATTAGTGATTGAAACGATTTTAACCCCAAATACTTTTATGTTTTCGTAAAAGCTTTTTCAAAAACCGCGCTCATGTTTTAAGATATGTAAGTTTAGTGTGAGAACATTAACAAAACCAACCAACAAAAATATATTTCCAGAAAATATCGAATATGGGATATATAAGGAAAAATATTTTCGATAAAAATTTTATTTTTTTGTAACCAATATTGATCAAATATTGATATTTTGAGATATTATCAATAAGTGTAATTTAGGTATAAATAATTTAGTTCTTCTGTTCTTCATTCATTCTCTTTTTTTCTAAATTTAAGAGCGAAAATACTAGATTAATTTTTTTAATTATAAGCCGAATTTTCTAAACCAATTTTTCTGAATATGAGAAAGGTGTTCTTAAAATAATGGGATTTTTAAATCTATTGTTTTTGCTTTTTTAAAATGGGTGTTTTTTAAAGAATATAAATTTTTTTTTTTTAATTTTTTTTAATATTTTATTTTTTTTTTTTTTATATAATTATTTTTTGTTTATATAATTTTTTTCTTTAACTTTGGCAAAGTAAAAACCAGTGTAATAAATAAAAATTGATAAATTTAGTGCTCAGACACAACAATTGTGGGGCATAGAGATACACACACACACACGGGCTTATGGGGCGGATGAGTGACAACAATTGACTGCACAGGTGAATGAAGTTGACATGTTGGTAGGGGGATAGCGCGGAATTTGACTTTATTTCGCTCTGCCAACGCAACAGATTGCGTGAGCAAGTTTGTCGGGGATTTCTGCATAGCTTGCATGGTGCAAAAACGTGTCACGTTTCAATGCCTGCCCATGCGGTTTTAACGCAATTAGCCACAACAAATTACCGTCATCAGCAGCATCAGCATCAGAGCATCATCATCATTATCATCATCATTCTCGCACTCATACCCGCCGCTGGTACGTGAAACATGCGACTTTGGTTACACAAAATGTCTGTCCGTTTCACGGCCGCTGACCTGACTATACGGTCCAGTCAACAAGCTGTTTGAGTGAGTCTGTTTGTGTGTGTGTGTGCGTAGGGCATTGTGGTACAATGAACTGACAAGTGTAATTATGTTGTTGTGTGCGTATTGCCTCGCTCTACATAACCGCTGATTGCAAGTTTATATGCGCGCAGTTCATGTTGAAGGAGCCGCCTTCTCCCTCCCCCTTTCCATTCTTATTCTCAGTCAACTGCTAGGAAATGTATGTCGGTTAAGCAGAAAGGATAAAAATTAATATGCCTAATGTTCCAGTTTACATTTTCGCCTAGGAAACTCCACATTTTATATTGCATTCCTTTTGGGGTGGTGTAAGAAGTTCGCAGTCGTTATGAAAGAGAAGCTACCAGCTGCACGGCTGCTCAGTAGCAAATTCTCTTTTATTGTGCACAAAGTGAGAAAATTTTACCAGCTACCCAAATCAGTGGGAAAAACAATTGCTGATAAACACAGCCCAATGTTCTGATATATGGCAGCAAATGTTTGACAGAAGTGGTGTGATATGTACTATAATCTATGATATCAAAACGGTTGGGCTAATGCACAATCCAGTCCCAAAGATCGCAAGCCACCCTAATAGAGTACACGATAAGGTATATCTTTATAAATGTATGCAAAATAGAATGATAGAAAATTGGATAGTTGAATGTCCCAATTGGGTAAAAATACCCATAAAGTTCACACCATTAACATTTATTATAAAATGCATAATTTACTAGAATTATTATCCTATAATATTTGGTGAAAAAAACTAACATATCATTACCGACATGGTTGCACGAGCAGTCCGTCAGCCAAGCTCATTTTGCTTCATCATGCATCCGCTTACTAAGCCTGACTTCAGTGATCTTCCTAATATAATGTATCAGACCATTTAGCAGTACGGACCTCAGACTAATGAGACTGGGTTTAAATATAATAAGGATTTAGCTTATGTAAGATGAGTTTCGGACTTATACGACATCCTCAAAATTTTACTTAAAATGGTCCTCAATCTTAAGTCGACTACAAAAAAAGTCTTTCAAAGCTGTTCCTACAGTTATGCATTAGCAGAACTTATTTGACCTCGTGCTGGCTAAAAACACTTGGTAGTTTAAAGCTGAGAAAGGAAATTTAAAGACTAGGCCATGGGAATCTGTCTATAAACTTTATCAAATCAAAATTTTTTTGTAGTATTAAAGATTGGACAAGGCATTTTCTCCGTTTGTTGTAAGTATTTGATGAAATGGCGCTTATCACCCAAGGTATTTTACTGGTTGCCAGCAGTTGATGAGACGCAGTGTGTTCGTTGTTTTTATACATACTCTGTTTAAACTAGAAAATGGTCCGCTCAAATCACGGGCTTCATATAGACTTAAAGATCATATTTTATTACTCATCCTAATTGTTTTATTCAGAATAAAGCGACTGGTAGAATTCTAAAACGATCGTTTTAAAATTTATACTGTTTTGTACTTAAGTTTTAAGTATATTTTGTTCTCGGGTGTACTTAAATTTAGTATGAAACATTCTTAGGTCCAAAAACCGTTTTTTATATTAATCGAGAACAAACAATCTGGAATCAAGAATTTTTCGTACTTACAGTTAGCCGAAAAATTCTAGAAAAGAAATTTTAAATTCAAGTAAAAAATTTCTTAGTTTAAGGCCCATTCTCAGATGACATAAATTTTATATTCGGCCCTATGATTCATATAAATAAGACAGCTGTTCAAAAGCATTCTTATTTCGAAGCTCTACAAAAACGTTTCTATTCATATGAAGCATTGTGACGAAAATAATTTTAATGTCATCTGAGAATAGGCCTTTATGGAAAATGAAAAATGCGAAATACTTTAACGCCAATCTGTCCTTAAAATTCCCAACTGGTTTTATCACTACAGTTATACCTTCTTGGACTTTGATTTGCTCAGGACAATAAGATCTTTGCAGCCATATTTGAATCGATACAGAGACATCGTTGCAAGCACAAATTGAAAAAAAGATAAGGTATTAAATAGGCCTAAACCAAAAACATTTTGTACTTTTTTATGTACTCTTATTTGGTTTCAAGAATGTTTTGGGGAATCAATTTAGAATTCATTAAACTTTAAGAAAAATATTTTATTATTATTTTAAGTACGCAAATTCTTGTTTTAAGAGTTAATCAGGATTGATTATGATTTTGACGACCTTCAAGTATCATTAAAAGGATCCTGATATAGTTCGAAATGTACTTAATATATTTCGTAATGGTTTAAAAACAAGTATTAAGGGATTGAAATAATAATACTTGATATAAGAACGTTCTTAAACTGGTTGTGTCCGGCTCGAAGAACCAAAATGCTAAATTGAATTTTCAATAAGCAATGATTTTATTTCTTCGGATCCAATATTCTTTCTATTCCGACAGTAAGGAAGGCATAAAGTGGGGCGTATTAAAGCACGCACATTAAGTTGTTTGTTTTAAATACGAAATTAAATTTCGGAACAGTTGCTGGGCTCAAACTTGATCTTTATACTAATTGCCTGTGTGTAGGGGGCTAAAAATATACATTTTTTACACACACACACACACAGACAAAACACTTACGCAGAAAAAGGAGGAAGCCAGGAGGTGGTAAAAGTTTTTTGTCGGTGATTAGTTAAGGATTTGTACTTGCCTTACACAAAATGATATTGACTAAAACTGAGCACAAGGGGAAGCTAATGAAAATTAGCTGGCCCTGGCAAAGAGTCAAAGTAATGACAAAATCTGGTCTAATTAATAGCTTAAATGTGTGAAATTGCTGTTAAATATTTTGGGATTAAAGTAAGGGGATTATATTTAATGCTCAGGGTGGGAAATAATGTTTCAATTTGAGTTTCAATTTCATGTTAAGCACTTGACATTATTATACAGTTTAACAAATCTAAGATTTTGAATAAAGAGATTTAGAAAATTTAAGAAAATAGTTTTTGTGTGTTGGAATTTCGTAAACTGAAATTCAACATATTTTCTTTATGCTTAATCTACCAACACTTTCTTTATTTTTATTGCTTGTTATTTCAATAAATTTTTGATTTCGATTGTCTTCACTTTACGTTCAATTTACAAAAATAACTATTCATGTTGTTATTTATTTAAATAAAAGTCAATTGGAAATGAAAATAAAATCAAATAAAGTTGGTAAATATTTTTGTGGTTGCAACACGAAAAACGAAATTTTTGTTATAAAAGTTTTAGCCACATTTTCGCATTACAATTCATAATTTTGTGCAGAGCTCAGACAAGCTTGCAAAAAAAAAGGCAAACAGGACTGCAAGGACTCACAAAACACAATGAGGCACTTTAAGTGAAACTAAACAGCCATGCAAGTGACGTTGTCGGATTGCGGTTGCTGCCCAGTTGAAGAATGAGACCGAGGATGAGGATGACAAGGGAAAGATATATAAATGTCCTGGGTGTCCTTGCCACGACTGCCAGTTGGCCATGTTGTCGGCTTGGGCTATACAAATTAAAATTAATGATGCACTCACAGTACAAGCGATGTCGACATCCACCCCAGAGGTTCGGGGGGAGTCACATAAAAACTACTTTACATGCGGGAACATGAAGGCGGACTGTGGTGAAGCCACAAAGGCTAAGCTGTCGCACCTGCCCCGGCGAGGCAGTTGTCTGGGGAGTCACCTAATTTAATGTTAAAACTGTGGCATCTCGTTGCCAGCCAGACCCGGGGAGTCTGGCCATGGTGTTGGAGTTTTTTGTTTTGTGTTGGAAATAATGTTGCATACGTTAAGGTGCCGCTTGCTAAATGCTTGCGGCTTTTCCACACACAATGCAGAACAGACCCAACCGCCTGGCTAAAATATGTTTATGTAGGTCGACATCGGTGCGAGGGGGCAAACCACTTCAATTTATTTTTGACCAACATATGGGCCAGGCAGTAAACTGGAGACCAACACGAGGAACACATGACTGTCTATAGGGTGCGAAATTTCGTGAGCTGGTCGAAATTATTATATATTTCGCAACTCTCCTCTCAACTTGGAAAACATGTCAAGTTTATGTTGTCGACCCAGCGAAACGCTTTGCCTTAGATAATTATCATCTACATATTCGTCTAGCACCCACAACCCAATAACAGCTCAAGCCGCTAACACAACCTTATTAAAAATTTTTAAATTGCTAAAAGCAAATAACTTATTCAATATAATTTCTAAAAAAACATAAATGAATAATCTTACAGTGTGACTCAAAATCCAACTTGCTCGATATGCTTGTCACAGAAAAAAAGGCTTAATTAAACTACCACATTGAAACAGCTGTTAAAACAATTTTTGTCAAAAATGTGCCAGCTACTGTCACGGAAAATATGTGACACCAAGTTAGTAGTTGTGTTCACATTGAAAAGTACTCATTCTTGTGACGCTATGACACTAACATATCGTGATGCACCCTTTGTGACGCAGTGTAAGCACATGCAGCTATACAATTTTGTGCTAAATAAATTGCTCAAATTCGCAACGGTAGTTCAAATAATGTTAATAAACTGTCTCAACTTTTTTTTTAAAACCTGATGATTTCTCAATAAAAAATTTTAATTTGGAGTATGAAAAATTGATATTGATATGATTTTTACACAGACGAAATATGATGATATTGATGTGAATGAATATTGTATCAATGTGTAATTTTTTCAGTTCATCGATCAAGCAAGAAAACACCGACAATTATCGCAAGCACAAGTCCCTGAAATTCAGATTACATTTCAATATGTTAACTTACCGAATTCAAGGAAACAATAAATGCATTATTTTTACACAAATGTAGCAGATGAATTCTAGTTTTGTTCTTTAGTCCTTAAAAATTTTAATTTGACAACAAATTTTGAGTGCATCCAAAGTCATGTTTCAATTTCGAAACGATTGTAATATATTATTAAATCAACAGGTTCGAATTTGGACCGTAGTTTAAAGCTTAATCCTTACCTACCTCAAATACCCACGAGGCTGAGCCCACAAAGCTTCTGGCGTTCGAACCCCTTCCGAAATTTAAAAAAAAATTACCTCCCTACTTGCCAATGCCTAAAAGCGTTATTTTCGTATTGTTAAGCTACCTTTTTTGAGGGTATAGAAAAGTCTAATCCTTTCTCCCCCTACAATCTATGCTTCCTCTTCTGTGTTGTTGGTTGGGTGGGGTGTTGGTTAATGGGGAGGTGTAAGCAGCAAGAGTTGAAAGGGAAGCATCGTCGCTTCCCCGGCTAGTTAGAGAGGACACGGCCAGGCACATTGTTTCCGTTTTGTTGTTGTTTGGCTTTGTTTAGTTTCGCTTTTTTATCACACATATATTATGTGTGTGTGTGTGTCTATGTGAGTGAGTGTCTGGCAAGCGTTTTATTGTTATTTCACTTTTCATTATTGTTTTTTAAACAACCATTTTCTTTTCATCAGCATTTCAATTAGGTTCGAAAATGCTATGCGCCATTTGCACTAGAAAAAAAAACACACACAAAAAAGAAGAGTGTGGGCGTGGCAAGCAGGCAGCCACAAAAACCTTTTACACGCCTTGATGCCTTCCAATTTTCAAGTGGTTTGGCAGCTGCTGCTGCTTTGAAACTGCGACAAAGTAAATTAATCCATTAAGGCAGGCGAACCAACTTTGGCTTCGTTTTTTCCCCCTTTTTTTCTCCGTTTCCCCTGCAGCTTACACTTCAATTAAGTTTCGACTACTTTTGCCTGCTGCTAGTGCAATTTGGCAGCAATTATTGAAGCTTGGCCAAGTCAAGAGTCGTTTCAGAGAGTGAGTGAGATAGAGAGGGCGACAGTATAAATAAATTGCGGTTAATGCCAACCAAGCGGCAATGAAGAAATTGCAATAAATAAATAAAACATATTCATATGTGTATCCTGAAGGATTTATGGTAGGCCCCTAGTAGTTGGGATTGAGATACTTAATAACCATGTCGCCTGGCGGCCAACAATTTAAGGCTAATTTCGTTCTTCAAGTAAAATATGCCTTGTTGTCTTGCATATTAAATATGCTTTACAGTGGGACAAAGTTTTTATATTTCAAATGAATATTGAATCAATTATTAAAACAAATTTAAGTCAATCATAAAATAATATTAGATTTGGATGAAGAAACGCAATGGCCCAAAATAAAAGAAGAAATTTATTCATTAAAGAGCTTATATGGTTTTACATTATAAAGGATATAAACGAAAAATATTATATAACGGTACAATTAATACCAAATTATGAAAGAAAATGTTGTGATATGGGGAGAGGAAGGAAGATACATAGATGGAAGGTTTCACACCTTCAAGCTTCGCAACTTCAGAAGTTTCATCATCAGACTTCTTACCTTCATACTTCTTACCTTCTGGCTTTTTACTATTAGGCTTCTCACCTTTCAGCTTCTCACGCTTCACACCAGGCTTCTCATCTCACGCCTTCACACCAGGCTCCCGCCCCCCCCCCACCTCAGGCCCACCCACCTTCGCCCTCCTCAGGCTTCTCACCTCTCAGGCTTCTCATTTCTCACCTTCATGCTTCTCACCTTCAGGCTTCTCATCTTCAGGCTTCTCACCTTCAGGCTTCTCATCAAGCTTCTCACCTTCAGGCTTCTCATCTTCAGGCTTCTCACCTTTAGGCTTCTCATCTTCAGGCTTCTCGCCTTCAGGCTTCTCAACTTTCAGGCTTCTCATCTTCAGGCTTCACACCTTCAGGCTTCTCACCTTCTGGCTTCTCGTCTTCAGTCTTCTCACCTTACTGGCCTTTCATCTTCACGCTTTTCACCTTCAGGCCTCTCACTTTTCAGGCTTCTCACCTTTCAGGCTTCTCATCTTCAGGATTTTTAACCTTCAGGCTTCTCACCTTTATGCTTCTCACCTTCAGGCTTCTCACCTTCTGGCTTCTCGCCTTCAGGCTTCTCACCTTCAGGCTTCTCATCTTCAGGCTTCTCACCTTCAGGCTTCTCACCTTTCAGGCTTCTCGCCTTCAGGCTTCTTACCTTTCAGGCTTCTCATCTTCAGACTTCACACCTTCAGGCGTCTCACCTTCTGGCTTCTCGTCTTCAGGCTTCTCACCTTCAGGCTTCTCATCTTCAGGCTTCTCACCTTCAGGCTTCTCACCTTCAGGCTTCTCACCTTCAGGCTTCTCATCTTCAGGCTTCTCATCTTCAGGCTTCTCACCTTCATGCTTCTCACCTTCAGGCTTCTCACCTTTTGTCTTCTCATCTTCAGGCTTCTCACCTTCAGGCTTCTCATCTTTCAGGCTTCTCACCTTCAGGCTTCTCACCTTCAGGCTTCTCATCTTCAGGCTTCTCACCTTCAGGCTTCTCACCTTCAGGCTTCTCACCTTCAGGCTTCTCACCTTCAGGCTTCTCGCCTTCAGGCTTCTCACCTTTCGGGCTTCTCATCTTCAGGCTTCACACCTTCAGGCGTCTCACCTTCTGGCTTCTCGTCTTCAGGCTTTCACCTTACAGGCTTCTCATCTTCACGCTTCTCACCTTCCAGGCTTTCTATCTTCACGCTTCTCTTCTTCAAGCTTCTCATCTTCACGCTTCTCATCTTCAGGCTTTTCAGGCTTCTCACCTTCAGGCTTCTCACCTTCAGGCTTCTCACGGCTTCTTCACTCTCCTTCAGGCTTCTCACCTTCTGGCTCTCACCTTTTCAGGCTTCTCACCTTTCAGGCTTCTCACCTTCAGGCTTCTCACCTTCAGGCTTCTCATCTTCAGGCTTCTCACCTTCAGGCTTCTCACTCACCTTCAGGCTTCTCACCTTCAGGCTTCTTCAGCTTCTCTCTTCAGGCTTCTCATCTTCACGCTTCTCATCTTCAGGCTTCTCACCTTCAGGCTTCTCACCTTCAGGCTTCTCACCTTTTGTCTTCTCATCTTCAGGCTTCTCACCTTCAGACTTCTCACTTTCAGGCTTCTTACCTTCAGTCTCCTCACCTTCAGGCTCCTCACCTTCAGGCTTCTCTTCTTTAGACTTCATACCAAGCAATTCGATTCACTTCCAACCTCCTTAAATATTTTTCACCACATTTTTCACGCCTTTCTTTACCACTGTATCAACTGGGTAGAACGTTAGAGTGTAGCGCATTATATATGCATAAATAATACAAAATATAAATATGACCCAAGAGCAACGAGCGAGCGTGTTGACAAGCAGCATTTACTTCTTGTGTTTCGCCGTGTTCGGAGAATATCTGAAACATTATGCAAATGATTTTCATGAGTTTTTTTCAATTTTGGTAAAATGCTTTTGGGGGCCGACTTAATAAGCCAGTCGAAGAATGTGAATGGCAAGAAATATGATTAAAATGATATTTGCCTGCAGATTGAGTTGGGGCCACAAGATGAAGTTCATGTGCATACACAAGTGACATACAAGTACAATCTAGTGTACACTCCTTTGGCCTGTTTTAAGTAAACCCAACAGCATAAATTCCACAAGCAACAACTTATTCACTTTAGTTTCTTTTGTTGGGCTAGTCCACAAAATGACCCCAAAAATAAACTAAAAAGAAAAACCGGATGCGGATGCTGCTGCTGCTGCTGTTATGTTGGTTTAGACCCAGACTGTGTGTGTGTGGCTGCCTGTTAGCAGCCAAATGAGCAAACTGACAGTAAACGAAAAATTACTTGCAGTCATGTTAGATAAATTTGGCTCACCACAAAAATAAACAAAAATTTGTGGGACTAAGTTCGGTAAATAATTAAATTTTAAATCAGATTACAAATCAGACAACTCATTTGACAATCCCTTTTTGTTTTCCATAATCCATAAGAGGCTCGACAGCCTGTCCCAGTTAATCGCGTATGCAAACAATACAAACAACATAATATTGTAATATGAGTCGAGGAAATTACATAAAAGCAATAACCTTAACGAGGCAAGCGTTAAGCATGCCTCACGTGCCCCACCAGCTGCTCATGGAAATCGAAGTTTGGCCTACAAACATTTGCTGGGGGGAGAGCAAAATATTAATATGACTGGCATATGGCCAGCACAATAACAGAGGACAACCAGCAGCAGCCGGAGCTAAGAATAGATATGACCAGCAGCATCAACAGCTGCCAAGTAAAGTGAAGTGCTTCCTGCACTTGGGGAGATATTTGTGTACTTACACTTCACTTCTTGAATAGACGTTTTCAATTTGTTTTGGTTATCACTTAATATACCAAAATAATGATGTACTGTCAATCATGGTTCTTAATTAAAATTTCTCTTCATTTTGCCTAATCAAATCAGAAACTTAGAAAATTAGATAATAAATATAAAAAATATAGTTAATGGTATTGCTTAATCGCTGCTTTTTTCTTTCAATGTTTAGTTTAAAAATTAACAAGTTCCATTTAACACAAGATGCCCTAGAGTGCGATAACGACCACTTTAAAAGTGCTATAACACCTGGTGGCATTCCCCGAAAATTTTTCTAATACTCTGTTCTTCTTAAATTGGCCTAAATAGGAAATTTTTCGGCACTATATGAGCAAATTATTTACCTTTGTTTAAAGTCCTGAAAAATCTTAGGTAATGGTTATTTATACAAATTTAAAAAAAAATTAAACAAATTATTTTTCACAGCCAAATCTTTTGACTTAGTTGAGAAAAATTAATATATTGGAACTCCAAATTTTAATTAATCAACGACAGAATAAATCGCGGAATAATTCAAAATTTTCCAATTATCATATGCTCTATCAAATATTTCAGTAAAACTTGCGTCTTCAGAGCTACTGCACTTATTGATCCAACCTCGTATATATCATATATATTCTTCTTTTAAGCGTTGCTTATTTCGATCCATAGCCTTGAACTGATGCAGAACAGAAATTTCGTGTAGTCTCTAAATTTCTATCTCAATTTTAGTCAACTTCAACTGGTATTTATTTCATCCCACCCCGCCTATCTTTTTCATTTCTTTTCTGTTACTTAAAACCTATTTGACTAACATTTTCCAATCATCTGGCAAAACTGATTGCAAATGGCTCAACTTTAATGTCATTTACCAATTCGACCCAGAAACATGTCCGGCAAATAAATTGCATTCGGTCCGAGTCTAACACAAATTATCAAGTTACCATAAATTGCTTGGCTCGTGCACATGCATCTTGCCAATGAAATCAAAGCCACATAAATTGCGCAAATAATTCCCAACCCCCAAAACTCAACTGCAGTAAATATGGCGGAACTCAAGCACAGTGAAGCCAAAGGCAAAGACAAAAGGCAAAAGAATCATCGCTTACACGCTGGCCGCTATAGCCCAGCGGGGCTTGGGGCCGCAATCGATCAAAAGGAATTATGTCTCAACACAATTGTAAATAAATCTTTGCGGCCGTGTGGACATCATGTGCCCAGTGAAAAGCCTTCACCACAACATGGAGCGACAGAGAAAATCCTACTTAGATGCGAGCATTCGCATCTGTATACATGCATACATATGAAGATTGAGTGGTAATGTGTGCAAATCTAAGGCTTCTCGAGAAATGTGTTCACCAAGTTGTTTCTGCTTGTGCTTGCCGCTGACATGTTGGTAAATTGGTCCTTAGCTGATTGCATCGATTGCCCAAGTTCGGATTTTGGGTTTGGATACTGGGGAATTAAGTCTAAATGCCGGAAATTAATCTGCCCAAAGGACATACACAAAAGGATAAACACAAAATGCAATATTATTCAAAGTGATTTTACAAGTGTCATTGTCATTAGGAAATTGCCTCCAAGCATTTGACAAGGATCTAAGAGGTCCAGCTGCTGCCTGCCTGCGTGCCAGTAGCTCCTTTCAAGCCAAATTTATAATGCGCATCGATAATGATTTGTAATTTAAAGCTCGAACAAATATCCGGCAATTTTTGTGCCCGACACGCGCCGCACTTTTTTTGCTCCTTCTTGCCACAAAAAAAAAAAATAAAAAAACCTCTCACACACACACAGCAAGGAAAATGAAACTTATCGGCATAATCATGAGGCTGCGGAGCAGTCTAAAAAAAGAAACATTGCCATTAATTTGTTTCTTGTAAAATGCCGAAGGCTTTGTGCAATCAACATGAACACGTGAACATCTTTGGCTGCTTTGAACATTTCTTGGTTTTCAACTTGTACACGTTACGTATGCGTAATGTGAGAGAATTTGAAGGCAAGACTTCAAGGCACATCAACACAGATAAGTAAATTGGTAGTTAGTTAGGTTTCTTAATGGGAAAGTGGCCAGGTGTATGTATATAGTATAAGGTTTTTTATGAAAATTACATACAATGCCACAAAATTGCGGAAAAACTTAAGTTTAAAAATTAAGGTTGCCATGAACCGAACCTTCTAAATTTAAGCATTGTCTAGTAAATTCGGTAAGTAAATGACAGTTCAAGTCTCAGATATTTATTAAAGAATGAGAATGTATTAAAAGGACCATGACTTTTGGAAGAAACATATGAGAAATGCCAATAATTAATATGGTCCATTCGACTGTTAATAGACATATCAATTAGCTTGGTGATTTAAATTCATCTTCTTCAACAAAAATTAGGCTGATTTGGTCTCAAATTTAAATCGATTTATTAAAATTCTTCGCAAATATCGGCAAACAATTTTTCAAACCGTAACCTTAGGTTCGATAATTGAAGAAAAAGATACCCGAATTAAACTTAAAACCATTTAACGGGTTCAAATCTCCGTACCGAACCTGTCGTAGCTTTATTTTCATACTAAATTGTGCCCTTCAGTCAAGTCCTGTCATCCTTTGATATTTTTGGAATGTGAAATTAATAAGAGCGCTTAAGTGAAACTTAATGTTCTCAGATGAGAGAAACGATGGATGCCAATATTATTAAACCATTTTACGTTGCTGTTCGACTAGTCGAACTGCAAAATTACCGGTTTTAAAAATTTTTTCTTTAAGACATAGTAAAGCAAATTTAATTTGTATTGGCTTTCAGACAAAAATATTGCGATCACCCCCAACATTGCAGCTGAGCTACTATTGTGTATGTTAAGAACAGTGCGCGCCCAGCGAACTTAACTTATGTGAACTCCACACTGTCACTGTCGGTTCCTTCAGTTAGTCAGCTACTGTCATCGTGGACGGAACCGCTCGTCTGCAGCGGTCACCAATTTATACAATCAACGTACATTCATTTTCCACTGTATTCATATTCCATTTATATTATCATTTAATATCACCAAATAAATAAGCTCGCGCATATTTAAAAGCTACAGATGCAGGTTAAAACACTTTTCATGAAGATGTCTTTTCTACAGGCTAAAAAACATATGGCTCATTCCATGTGAACTCAGCCAACCAACTTTTTTTTTGTGTTTTAACCAAAATTCATTAAGTAATCTTATTCTTTGAGATTCCTAACTGATCGCGATATAAACGAAAATGAACATAAAACTTCAAAAAATTATTGCGTCACAACGTTGCATCCCATTTAAGGAACAAACAAATTGTGAATTTGCCATTATCATGTCTTCTAGCCGAAAATAAATAAAACATTTAAAAACAAAAAATTCTTAAGTAAGGTTTTAGCAATCATTTATGGTTCTTTGTCTTTTTTCAAGGAGGGCCAACCGATATTATCATGAAATATTTTTTTTCTGGTAAAGGATATCCGTATAAATATTTTAGAAAAAATCTCACGATGGGACAATCAATTAATGCATGAGGAAAAATATTTTTGTAAGATAATATGATAATATAGGCTTGCTGAGTTTTTTTTTCATATAATCGGACTGGGACGGACTGTAGACATTCTTTTAATTTTTTTGTTAGCTAAATCAAAATTTAAGAATTCGTAGATTTTACTGTCCCTAGACAAAAATCTAACTACTGGCCTGAATTAGGCCATGCAGTCGGCGCCCCACTCTGCTAGCCACTGTGGTACACTTGCACCTGGATGCCTGTTATCCCACCCATCACAGGTGGGAATAAGAAAAATATAATTGTTTTTAAAGCAAAAAATTAAGAATAACGTTATTATGCAATATTTCCATATATTTGACCTCTTAGTGCAGCATTTAAGTATGCTGTTCGACTAGTCGAACAGTCTCACCTGGCCTAACAATGGTAGGTAGACATTTTTTGTCAACGGATTCGTGTTAACTGGGATTTAATTTCCCAAGAAAAGTAACTTTCATCTCGGGAAAAAATACTTGGTCCAGTGAGGCTTAAAATGGTTTAAGAGCTGAACATATAGAAATCCAGGAATCTCCCATTTTTTAATTAAGAGCTGGACTTTCTCAAATCCAAGAGACTTACTTTTTTTCATTCTCGCCATACTCATAAATAATCTACCGAACAACACCAAGGATAACATCGACCAAAATGAGAGCGGCTGTTAGGGAGAACCGCCTTATTTGTCAAAACTCTGTTGGAGTTTATCCTCTAAAATCAAGCAGTGTTTTGAGATACCTAATGGGCAGGTTAATTACTACCTCACTCAGCTTCTGCTGCTTTCGGAGCTAACTCCATCGCTACGGGCTCAAAGTCAGCTTTGAATGTATTTGGTGTAATTGCAGGTACCTTAGAGGATGCACCACATGTTCTCTTTGAATGTGGTTGCTCCAAGAAGCAAATGTTGTTTGTTGGTTGTAAGTGAATGGTTTTGGGTTGCGACCAGTGCCGCCCTTATTGAACTGCGCTTAAGACGGTGCGGTTGAGGTCGTTATCCTAAGCTGTTAGTAAAAGTTCCTTTAGAAGAATAAAAATAGAATATAATGAAAAAAATCATGCACGCATAAGCATATATAAATATATATGCTGTGTGTTTTGTGTGTTGTGAATCCACACAATCATTCTTTTGTATGTATGGGCAAAGCATTGTTGTTAGAGAGCGTGCTGCTGCCCTTGCCACATAACTTTTTCTATCGGTAAAAGCATTTTTAGCTTAAATATGCATTTCAAATTTTTTAGCTTTAGTTAAGTATGTAAAACAAAGTTGAAAAATATTTGCTTCCTAAACAAAATTCCCTAAAACAAATGTAAATGGAAATAAGCTTTATTGGCAATAAAAAGCAGAAAAATTAAGTTAAACAAATATTCTTTTATAAGAAAGTGGTGTAAAAGATTATGTTTAGTTTTTGTGTTTTCAGCAGAGAATAAAATTAATGACATTGAGTTGCTTTAGAAATTTTTAGCAGCATGACACAACATTGGCCCTTTTTCTTCGTTTCTTTGACTGCACAGCGTCCAGCTTATGACAGCATTGCCTTGGCATAATGAAAACCCTTTGGCCATTGTTAAGCAGTTAGAAAGCTTACACCATCCACACACACACACATTTAGTGCAGTTAACACATGGTAAAAGGCAAAATTGCTGGAGCAGTCAGCATTGAATGCGCACCGCCTCATATTCTTTCGTATTCTGCACATAAATCCTTAGAGTGTGCACTTAACTCCTTTTTATGCGACGACAAAGTACATTTACTAATGACCAAGTCAAACAAAGGCTGTGACCAAGACGCAGCGGCAGCACCAGAAGAAGAAGCCCAACTGTGGTACTAAACTGAAGTAAAATGGAAAGAACGAGCAACGGGGGTGCAACGGGGGGTGGCCACGAAGTAGCAATTTACGCGCTCAAGACGGCAGCAAGCGTTGGCAAAGATGGTGACAAAGCATGCCCAGAGAGCTAGAGGCGTAGGAAGAAAACAACAGACGACCAGCTTCAGATTTAAGTGTTGGCAGCAGCGGCTGCATGTTAATTGCAGCAGCGACAGCAGGCAGCAAAGCGTGTTTAAATAGCGTAAATTCACACACACACACGCACACATTAACAATCTTTCTGTGTATAGTAAAGTAATTGAAAAGCAACTAGGAATGTTGGCAGGGCACTTTTCATATACCCTAGAGAAACTTAAAAGACAATGAAGAGCATAAAAAAACAGTTTGCAATTGGGCCTTAGGCCTTAGAAGTTTGATTGAAAGAAGATCACTAGATAACTGACTGACTGAACAGTTGTCAACGGCCAGCTTAACAAAGAGTTGAAATTATGCTGAAACCTTTGTTTAGGCATAAGGGAGGAAAGTATAAAATTGGAGTCAAAAGAGTGTCCAAATGTCTGCAAAAGTTTGCACCATTTTTTCTTACGATTTATATTTACTTGGTTTGTTTACTTTTTATTGGCTTTACAGTTTTTGTAAATTTTGTACTCACTCGCTCGGCAGAGCAAATAATAAAAGTGTCAATCAAGGCAAGTCGAAAAAAAGACATGGTCAACTTTAACGGTTTTCCACTATTTTGGGCCCTGGGAATCGAACTGCATCTTTAGTTTTATGAGTTATAACGATGGCTTCATACAAATTTTTTTTTTAAGTTTTTCATCAAGTTAAATTTTTTTCTAAATTGTAAAAAAATTATATCTGATTTTTGTGAAATCTGAATAAATAGATTAAAATGTGCTCTAATTTACTACATTTACAGATTTTCGATATCATTGCGCTTTCAAAAGTTATGGTCCAAAAACTAAAATAATTGCAACCTTTTTTACAATAAAATTTTGTACAACTAATTATTTAAAATTTTCAAATATTAAGTAAAATCGCAATAAAATCATTTTTTAATGTCTTCCCTTTTGTTCTCCAACAATAACTTGATTTCTAATTGAATATTTCCTAATTTAATGTAATTTTGGTAATAAAAATTATGTAAAAAAAATTATTTGTTTTTTTTTTAGATTTTATTCTATAACTTTTGAATGCACAATGATATGGAAAAACTGTAAATGAAGTAAATTAGAGGACATTTAAAAATATTTATTTAGATTTTTCAAGAATAATTATCATATCATTGGAATTTATAAAAAAATGGTAACTTCGAAAAAAAAAAAAAATGTCGTATGAAACCATCATTACAACTCAAAAATAAAGGAATGATGACCAGTCGAATCTACAACTGAAAGATAATGATATGATCTGGGGATTCATTTTACCATTTTTTATTATAAAAAAAAGACGAGAAGAAGAAGAAATTTACTTCCCGGGAAAATAAAAATATATATTTTATATATCAAAATGATGTTTAAGATCAAAGTGGCATTTTTTTATTAAAAAAATATTAGGAAATGGCTGGGCGCATATATTATTTATATAAGTTTTATATTATACAATGGTCGGCATAATTATTTTGACAAATTTTTTCATGATATTCTTTGAAAACAAAAATCTGAAAAATGTTGAAATTTTTATGGCAAACTGTACAGAAGAGCAATATATAAAGCTAAGAAGTTACACTGATGTTTCGCATAGGTAAAATGTAAAATTTGCTTTTACAATTATTTTGACAAGATTTGAATATTGATTTATTTTCCAAACAGGAGCTACAAGCAAGATGAGTTATTGATTACGAGACGCATTTTTCACGCTGAATTCGAATCTGGTTTCAAAGATCTTATATCTTTAATGCTTTAGCTGCAATTGAACTGAAAAAATGGAACCGAAAATGGCTCTATTTGGCCATTTTCAACCATCCCTAAGTTGTAGAATAACGCTTATTTTGTATTTGAATTTTTACATGTCTTAGTGCTTAACAGTATCTTCATAACCCAGTTAATACATAAATCATTTTATAAGTTATGTTCGTAATCGATCTGCACACAATATGGCTGATTTATATGCAAATTAATGAAAAAGTTTGAAAATTCTGATTTATCGACTTGTTTATTAAGAAAAACACTTAACTTTAGAAAAACACACGTAAATAAATATATAATTCTGAATATTGGGCGATCCTGCCCATTTCTTTTAATTTCACTAGAGCGTTTGGGCAGGTTTTTCAAATCGAAATTTTACTCAATATTTCGGCCGATAAATCAGGTTCTGATGATACCCTTATTTACTCAGAGTTAAAGCTTTCTCTAAAAAAAATCAGATGATAAAATAAGCTGAAATTCTATGACGTAGGCCGATGGGGAAAATGGCCAAAGAAGCCATTTTTGGCATTTTTTAGGTTCAATTTGCAACTAAACCATTTAAGATATAGGATCTCTGAAAACCAGATTCGATTCTGCGTGAAAAATGCATTTATAAGCAATAACTCATTTAGCATTTTAGCGCCTCTTTCGAGAATAAATCAATTTTCAAATCTTGTCAAAATAATTATGCCAACCAAATTTTACATTTTTATTTTTATTCTCTTATGTAAGCATCCGACTGTAAACTTCTTTATGCTTTTTTGAAAGCTCTCTTCTGTACTAGTATGCCTAAGGTTTTTTAACATTTTACGATTTTTTGTTTTAAAGATATTATGAAAATTTTTTGTCAAAATAATTGTGCGGACCACGCAGACCAGTATATTCCCCGCTCAGAATTTTAATGATTATGTAATATTAGCGCCATAGCCGTTTGAAAGCAAAGAAATTTATACATTTTTTTGTTAGTTAAACAAACATTACCTTGTCTGGGGATCGAACCCGGGAACTCGCACTTTACACGAATGGAATGACGTCTCAACGCAGGAGCCACCGCACACGCGTGCGGGCAAACGTCTAAAGGACTATTTATATTTTTCCTACGGTGCCTAAGTTTCGATAATAAGCATTTTTTGTCTCTTTCCTTTTTCTCTCATTTTATTTATTATCTTATCAATTTGATATTAGTAACGATTAATTAAATATTATTTATCATCAAAATGATATGAAAAATTGATATTTGATAAAATATCATTTTGATCAGCCAAGATTAAATTGATATTTGATCTTTTTTTTCTGTGTAGTACCCGAAATAGGGGAAACCGTCGAGTTCGGTCATGTCTTTTTATTTTTGAAAAAAAAACTATCACAGTGCTATTATAAAACATCGCGTATTTAGCTTCTGCTGATGATTTAGGGAAAGACAATGGCCGTTGTCAGCAGAAGAACTTGCTCCCCGATCAATGATATATTTCTTGGTTATTTAATTAGCCTACTTTTTCTCTTGTGTTTAATATGACAAGGAGCTTTTTCAAATATCAATTTTACACGACCCCTCCAAAGTAAGCTTAATAATAAGAGTACACTCAGATAAAAAACCGAGAACTTTGTACTTAAATCAAGTACAAACGGTGTCAATAGTACGCCAAGTACGAAAATACTTGGTTCAAGTACGATTTTTTCAATCCCGAAATACTTGATTTAAGACCGTTTCGGGATACATTAAGTACATTTTGGACTGTTCCAATCCCAATTGGTTCAAACAAAAAATAACTCAACACCTCAACATAATGGGTTAATTCTCGGAATGGCTCAACCCTGCGTAACCCGACCGACGACTGTTTTTATATTTTATTCTTTTTCTTAATTTTTTTTTTATGTTTTTAACCCACAGTAAGAGTGTATTAGTTGTTGTGGGTTTTTTTAACCATTCAAATTTTTTTTTTTTTTGGGGGGGGGGTCCCCCTGAAGTTTTTCTTTTCTGAAATATATAATAATTTATAAATTAATAATAGCTTACTTTACCTTTCCTTGTCTGGGAATCGAACTCGGGACTTCGGGCCTCAACCCCAAAAAAGTTCCCCCTTAGCGCACGCTCCCCCCCCGCGTTTTTTTGACTTTTCCCCAACAAATTAACAACAAGTTTGTTTCCTCAAGCACAAAAGAACCCACAAAGAGAAGCCACCCTAGCCAATTGGTTTTCCTTTGTTCGCCCGCGCTGTCCCCCCTCACCCACTGAACGAATCATACTTATTTTAAGTACAAATCGGTATTCATTATATCCCGTTCCCTGTTTGAGTACAAAATTTTTTATTCGTACTTGATTTAAGAATTTTGTTCTCATTTTAGGAACATTTTGGGTAAATTTTAAACTTAAGACTGATCCGTACTTACTTTAAGTACAATCAAGTACGAATTATACTTGAAGTTTTAAGTACGAAACGGTATAAATTCAATCCCGTTCGTTCTAGAACGCTGGCATCCGTTTTTTTCTGAGTGTAGTTTTCTTTAGCTAATCGGTGATCAACTGTGTTATCCTGTCGATATTGTGCGACAGAGTCTTATTAAAAATTATAGAAAATCTTAAAAAGTTAGTAATAAATTCTCTTCCCTTCTGTTTTTTAAATTCTCGATTTCAAAGTTAATTGAATGATTAACAAAAGCAAAAGCTAAAGAGATATATTTGTAGTGGGGGAAAATGCACTGCGACCAGTCTTGATCTTTTGTGCCCCAATGCTGTGTTTACAACTTTCCTAGCAACCTAACTTAGGGTCTAAGTTCCATATGGTGTTTCCTAAAATTTTTGCATAATTGGATGTTAGTTAATCCCATCTTGTACAGGTAGCTCCGTAATCAGTAATTTTTTCTTTGCTGGATATATTTTTGAAGCTTGGTGTCTTGTATTTTGTCTATCAAGAAACTTCTTTTTTTTTTTTTTTTTTTTATGCGTTTAGCCGGTTAAAAAGTCGCTTGTTTTTGATGGAAATGCTTGTTTTGTTTTGTTTTTTTCCAAAGACTTTCTGATCTGATCATCGACCCAAGGTCCAATCTTTTGTTTTTAATTTACGAGACTTCCTATAGTTTTTTACGCAACAATCGTATTTTCAGCAAAATCATGCACTTATGCTGAACTAATATTTGGGGATGCCTCAATCTCACGGTATGTCTTGAATTATCAGTTCACTCACAGCACCGATGTTTTCTGGCACAAAAACTGATTTTAGACTTCCTTCACGGAATTAGTCACTGAGCGAAGGGTTTTTGATGGTGCTTTATCGTCATTCAAAAAGCTGAGTTCATGCACCCACTCTTGTTGAGAAAATCCATGTCGAAAGCTAATAAAAATAATCCAACGAAAACCTTCTCTTGAATTTCCTTTTTAGAGACAAATTGATTTTTTGCAAACTTACATACTTTTGATATCAAACCTTTAGATTAAATGTCAAACTATTGACATTTGTGTTACCAGTTCCCGATATATAAATATTACCGCACATGTATTTTCCTTTTTTGTCTCTTATGTCCATTTTCATCATTCCATTAATTTAGTTTTTACTTGCCGCAGATTTGCAGCTTAAAATTGTTAAAAGAAAAAACCAAATTTTCAATAATTCTCCAATTATAAGGTATCTACGACGTCAATATGCCTCTTCTCAGAGGTCGTTAATGGGGGCATTGAAAACAAAAAATGGCGCTAAAGTTTTTTGTGAGCCCAACAAAATAAAAACTGTAGCATACGCCCAGGCTGAAATGGAAAATTACACTTGGCGCTCAGTTTAAAATGTTGATGAAGTAATTAGTTTAATATGCAAAATGCATGCATGTGTGTGTGTGTGTGTGAGCGAAAGAACACGCATCAGTGCATGGCATATAGAAAGCGGTAATTGAAAATATGCACAACTTTAGCCGGGGACAAAAGGATAACGTAGAGACGTTGGATAGGAATCGTCGCTTGGGCATTGTATAAACTTTTTCCATTTATTAAATTTCCCGCACGAACAGCAATATTGTTTAATTATTTGTGCACAAATTTGTGCCTTCAATTAAGGCCAAACGAGAAAGTTGTTGCCTTTGAGTTTTCAGTTTTCAGTTGTCAGTCATTTTCACACATTTAAGTTTATTTTTGTTTTCGTGTTGATTTTCTTCTATAATGGATTTAGTTAGCTTTAATACCTATGAGGACTATCTGGATCATTTTATTCAAATCAATGACATACGTTATTTACGCAATTGGAATCTGCAAAGAAGATTTATACAAAATGCCTGTGGCCAGATTTGTATGGGTCATTTGCTAAGTCGCGAGGAGTTTACCGATCGCCGCGAAAAGTTGTTGGAGTTGATGAAGCCGCGTCGTCTGTCGAGTTCCTATCTGTTTGGTGATTTCTTTAAAGGACAAGATCGTGTTTTAATGCAATTCGCCAAACGTGAAAGAAAACTACTCGATAGACAACTCTCGGTAAGTCAAAACACTTAAAGAAATATTTAAAATTTAAATTTATTACTCTAGACTGTCATTTATATGCTGATGCGCTCGGCCAAGGGTTATGAGATTTCTGGTTTTATTGATTTGGAGCAAACACTACGCGAATCACGCTATCGTAGCTCCAAACACTATATCGACTGGCGTGCCATATTCGAGGGTCGCCTCAAACTAATGCCACGCAAACATCATCTCAGCTACTTCGATTGGTACAAAAATCAGGTGATCTACAATGACAGTGACAATTTTCGTGTAATCAATGAGAGGGCCCATAGTTTGCTGCTAATGCATTGTGGGGATCATAAAATGATTTGCGTAAATGGTGGCTGTAATTGTGTCTACACCAAGAATGTCAAACGTACCATGTATTGTTCACCAATTTATGGCTATGTGATATTTTTTGATCACATCACGCGACGCATTAATTAAGTGGAAATATATATAGAGTAAAACTAGTGGCTAGTGTACTGGGAGGAACATGTGCTGCCAAGCGAATTTGTCGTTGACAGTTTACGTAAATTGCTTTTCATATCTTATCTGCGATGGCGGCAACCACAGTTATGCCTGCTGACATTTGTGATGGACATTCTGTGGGGGGGGGGGCTGAGCACTGTAAACCGGAAATCATATTTTCTGTTTACAGTGTGGACACAGGGAGAGAGTCAGCCGGACGATTGCATAAATCTATTAACTGTCGAGAATTGCGCCTAAAGCTAGGCAATGTATTTAGCTTGTCTTCTACCCACTGTGTGTGTGTGTGTGTGTGTCAACTGCTTTGTCACTTTCTATTATGCCCAACTGCTGAGCAGTTAATTTTGTATTACAAACTAATTGCCGGCTTTTGTTGTGGTCAGGCTTTTGATGGGGATATAGAGTATAACCACAAGTCAAGCAAATAGTTTTAATAGCAGAAATTAGCCAGCTTTGGTTATGAAATATGTAATCGCAGTTTCCGAAAAATCACACTGCAAATAATTTAAATAAATGAGAAAAATATTCATAACTCCGAAACTATCGAAGTACCCATTTCCAGCTTCAGTAAATTCCTGGATACCAGATTTAATTTTGAGAAAAAGTTAAGAAGAAAAATATACCTTTTTGCGGCAAATAATTTTTGATTAGAAATTTTCGCGATCTGGTAGGCAAAGAAAATTTGTATAATTTTTAGCAATTTTACAAACTTTTTCAATATTTTTTTAACAATGGTTTTTCGTAGAATGCAATAATAAATTATTAAATTTTTTTAATCTACAATTTATAAAAAATAGTTTGATCGTGAATTAGTCTTATTTCGGGAAAACCCTGAAAAGAAGCAAAAAATTGTATTTTTTGGATCACATATTAATAATTTATTGACCTTGATAATAATCCAAAAGATATATGACAGCTGTTTTCTATGGTTTCTTAGAGCATTTTTGAGGGTGTATTAAGTTTCGAGGTGGAGAGCAAAGTCTGGTCTAACCACATGCCACTAAAAGTCAACCCCAGAAAAAAAAACCTTAATTTACTGCCGAAATTATCCTGAAGCATTTAAAATAAGAAAAATGGTGCAGATACACGTAAGAGACCTGGTAATTAAAAAGCAGGAATTCACTATTGAGGATAGTGCGATGGCAATAAAGAAAGCAGCAAGCAGCAACACAAACAACGTCACAAAACATTTTAAGATTTTAATAGATAGACTGTTTTCGCATCAAAATATCAGGCTTGGCTGAGGATAAACTGACTTACTTAAAGGAACAACAGCAGTAAGAAGTTAATTTGAATATGATCAGGGCCTTGAAGCTACAATTAATTCAATAAAAGATAGCAAAGACTAGTAGAAAAAAGTAAGAGAAATTAGAGGAATTGCCCCAAAAATTGAACCGGAATTGCTGCATTTCTAAAATCTTTTTAACCCTAAACAAAATCCCATAAGCATTCATTGCGCATCGACGAATCTTGAGCATCCAAAGCTAGATACAACGGTTACAATTGAAGAACTAAGAATAGTCCCCAAAGCCTAGAATATTTAAATTTTTCAGGCATTAATTAATAAATTTTTAAGATATTCACTAAATTTTTGCATATGGTTTTTTGCTTTAAGCTAATTAAAGCTTAATTTGGAAAAAAATGGGAGTGGCTGCACTTGGCCACAAATTAAAACAAGTAAGAAAGTCGGTCAAGCCCGACTGTAATATACTACTCTGTACCTGTTTGTACGAAACTAATAACTTTAAAGTGTGAGGTTTTTTCAAAATCTGGGGGTGGCAACTCTTTCGACTATCGTTCATCTGGTTAAAAAACGATGTATGGGGCTCGATAAGTAATGATGAGTAGAATTACCCTAGTACATAAATCGTAAAATTATTAAATTTGTATATAATTTCATATTAACATAAACGTATCTATATTAGTCACGGGGAATCACGCGTGATTTCTGACCGGAGGCCATCTCAATTACATCGCTCCTCTCATAGCAAGGTCCAATTGGGAAATTACCAGTTAGCTATTGCCTTCTCGCTTCTCTCTTTCTCGTAAGTTCTACAAATCGCTAGGGTGTTGTTGTTGTCGTTGGTTTTTTATTTTTCTTTTACGTATAGCTCTAATATCGTTCATCTGATCGAAAAACGATGTATGGCGGGTCGATTCAAAATAAGTAGTAGAATATATGTCTAGAATGTTCGAACTATCTATCTTGAAAATTGTGGGAGTTATTTCGTTTTTTTAATTTTCGGGGGAGGCAGGGGGCGTGGCAAAAATTAAAACAAATCTTGATCTGCCTGCAAGTATAAGAAACAAATGTTCCATACACCTCAAACCTCTATCTCTTACCATCTCTGCGATCTCTTCGTTCATACGGACAGACGGACAGACAGACGGACAGACGGACATGGCTATATCGACTCGGCTGTTGATGCTGATCAAGAATATATATACTTTATAGGGTCGGAGATGCCTCCTTTGGCAGTTACATACATTTGCACAAACCCAATATACTCTGTGTACCTTCGAACAGAGCATAAAAATGGCAAGACCTAGCTGCATACAAATTCAATACGTTATTCGGTCTTTTAATTCCCCAACCCCCGAAAAGATAAGTACAAAAATGTTTTGTTGAAATAAATTTATAAACATATAAATTAACAAAAATATTAAATTTGGGGTAAGAATGTACCCCAAAGATGTTCCACTCTAGTTTTGACCAGGGACGGTATAGGGTTAACAGAAACAGTATCGCAATTAAATGAAACAAACTAACTTATCAAACTATTCTCTTAATTAAGACAAAATTGCAGTAAATTTGAAAATAGTAGATAATCCATTTAACTCGAAAAACTCGCCCTCCTTCTTTAACCCTCTACACGCAACCGCACAGTCAAAATGTCGCATTTACCATAAAACATTTTAATTATTCAATGGCCATATTATTTGCACATTTAGCCAATTAAATTGACCAACATCAACGACAAACAGCAACGAAAACTGTTTCATATTTATTAATAATTCATATCGCAACGGAAAATCACTTGACTAAATATTCGTCGCCGTCGGCAGCAGCCAGCCCCATATTATTTACAATTGATTGACATTTTCACATAACTTTTGTCACAATTGGCAAACGAATTTGTCATGTCATAGTAAATTGGGGAAAAATTCAATTGTGTGCATAGGATGTGAATGTTTGCTGGGGCGGTAAATTCCAAGTTCATTTCGCATAAATTTGATTAAGACCCAAAGACAGAAGCAAACGCTTTTTGCTTCAGTGAAGATAGTACGTATATGAAGGCAAAGTTACGCCACTTGAACTCAGGTTACTCGCCCAGTGTGGACTTGACTGGAGGAAATTGGGTAAACATTTATTTGGACTCCAGGGTAAATGCCCCTGGCTTTGTCCAGGACATTCCTGCAGCTGCAGCAGCAGTAGCAGCACTTAATGTTTATTTTAATTGAATTGCTGACTGTGGAAGGACCCCACTGTGTGCATAGCTCCAGTCATTGTGGAGCCGAGTTCTAGGTTTTTGTGCCCAAGGTGCAAACCAAAGATTCACTCTGTGCTCTGTGTGGCATAAATTAGCAACTAATTTTAAATGCAAATTAAATTTTATATGCCACTGCAAATGGCATTTAAATCATAATTTGAATTCATTTATTATTTAGTTCGGTTTTCGTTCAGCAAAGCAAAAATTGTTATGCTTAATAATGGATATTATTGGGGGAAATTGTTTAGGGAAACTCTGTGTAAAATAGTCGGCGGGAGGAAATTGAAGCTGCCAGGCAAAAAGGAAAAGCGGGAAATTGCTTTTTGCAGTTGTTGTTGAGCGTAAAGCTAGGCAAATGGAAAATTACACAATTATTTGTAAATATATATACACTCGAGAATAAATCGAGTATTTTGTACTTGAACGGAAAGTACGAAAATACTTACTTAAATAATAATACCTAATTTAAGAAAGTTTTGGGATACTTTTAGAATTTTTTTAAGAACTTTAAAAATGTAATTAAGGGTTAGAATAATGTTGAACCAATTCCGACTTACTCTTAATATTAAGTATCACATTGCAGTCCTAAAATAATAATGTTAACACAAACAAATTAAGAAGTTGTTTTTTAATTCAATTTAAATAATTTTGATTTTAATAATTTTTAATATGAAAGAATAGATAATGTTTATGGTTTTTCTTTGACCAACTTTGAAGTGATCTACACTCGATAAACATAATCATAAAAATTACACTATTTTTCATCAATAATATTTGCATTATTTAATTTTGAATTTAAAACTTTTGTCTCAAACTAAGACCATTCAAGATCAAAGAAATAATGAAATTTTTTTTAAATTATCAACTTGATGCTCTTTAGTATTATCTTGATACCCTAAAATGTTACTGGATGGAACAAGTATAAAAATTAAATTCCAAATAATTCATAACTAAAAATTAGGATATTTCATAGACGAGAGACGCAGCCCTATTTGATAAGATGTTACCTTATCGAAGTTACAAAACTTCTAAATAGATTTTCAAATAAAAAAAATTATTTCCTGAAATCTGTGAGCTATTTGCTAACCAACAAAAAAAAATGTGGTCTTCAGGATGGATTAACAGCTTATCACTCATACGTAGTGTTGCCCTTGCTAACATTTTTGGTTTTTCAGTAGTTAACGTAGACTAGGTTTAAGTCAAAACATTTGATTAAGTGGAACCATGCTTACAAAAAAAGTTCTGTACATATTTTTTCTCCTATCATGCCATTCAAACAAAAAAAAAAGAATTTTTCCAATGTGAATTATGGACCAGGAGCTTCTTCATTCCAAGGAGCCTTCGATTACTGATCCATATTAGTTTCCATATTTTTTTATTTTATTTTAAAATGATAGGGAGATTCGTTGACGAAATTTCGATGTGGCCTACGTGTCGTATACGTAATATTTTGTATTTTATTATATACACCCGTAAAGCAATCATTTCTGATGCTGAGGGTAAAGTTTTCTCATGGTTTCTAATCGGCGTTCACCCAAGTATAGAAATAAGTTTAAGGCGGTTTTTGCTTACAACTTTGAAGCTTTATTGTGTGAAATTGGTGCAATGATTTTTTTACTGTTTTGACCATGGTCACCAACAACTTTTGGAAGGCATACGTAGACCGCGTTGAAAAAATTGCCCACTATATTCATTACCCACTTCAAGGTATTCAATAGCAAAAACGCGCAAGCGCAACTATTCGCATTCCGATGCACTTTTTGTTTTGATAAAAGTTGTTAAATGTCTTTTAATTGACTTTTACTTTCTTAAATATTTCCAAGGGTACAAAGAGTAAAAACAAATGCATAAGAGACGATTGCAAAAAAACCGTAAATTTTGATTTGCATTATCACATATTTGGATGTCCCGTGCGACATTGAAAATCAACTTTTCTTATTAATGCGTCGAAAGTACATGCAGAATATTTATCCAATATTGAGAGCTAATAGAAATTTTTTATACAATTCAATGAAAAAAAAATGTGTTGAAAAATAAGAAGATTTGTCATGTTGGTACATATATAAAATTGGTCCCGTGCGACATCGTAAGTGCGATATTAAAAAATTGTTTCTACATAAATAATTTTTTTTTAAAAACTATTTATATCTAAATGAGCAAAAACGACGGCGAAAAACAAAAGAAATAGTTGCAAACGGTGCGCAGAAAAGTAGAAGGAAGTTTCAGTATTTAAAATAAAAATTTATTTTTGTTATTTTGGGAAAATGAATACAATAAAATCTTCTGTTGGCTTAAAAACATTTTTACTAAGCTTGTTTAGCTATAATTTCATCAAAAGTTACATATTTAACTTGATTTATAAAAATGTTCCGTGGGACATGTCCCGTGAGAAAGTGCTTAAAATTTAATTTTAAAAAAAGTAAGTTGTTTTTTTTGGGTAAAATCAAATCCATTTTTAAGTGACATCAATGCACAACATTCTAAAATTTAACACATTGAAATATTGCCTCAGGTTTCGCTGAAATCGGCTTGTCAATTGTTGGTCTGAAAACCTTTTCTGTATTTATCCCATGCGAATGCCTTTTTTCTGCGATTATCTGGAAAAGAAAACATTTCTCAAAATCAGCACCAATTATAGGGCTTATTAAAACAAAAATCCGTTTTTTTTTTTATATTTTTCACTTCAGTGTTCGACGGTCCCGTTCGACATAATGCTCAGTTGAAAAACATTTTGGGGTCATTTTATAAACTTTTAGACTTTTTTAAGCACAAATGACAATTGCGTTGCCAAAACTGACCAATTAATATCAGTTTAGTTCCAATCCGAAAATAAAACCTCCAAAAAAAGTTACCTTTTTATATATATAAATTTTTTTAATGGAATTTAGGTTACCACAAAACCCGTAGGCAATGTGGATTTCCCTGGCCGCCCACTTAGACAAATTATTTTTCATTATTTTTTTGTTCAAAATGGCGAAAAAGGCATAGGAAACACGTGCCTTGAAAAAGGCAAGCGCGGAGCCCTTACTTGTACTGATGTGCAATGACTAAGCCTTCCAAAGAAATCGTTATTTATGTGTTGTTCAATTTCATAAGTAAATTGTTTAGACCATTTTTTAAAATATTATTTCTATTAAAGACTTAAATTCGTTGCTTTAAGTGCTACGATTGCCATTAATAAACATTTAATTAGCAAAATTATTTAGCAAGTTGCCCCAAATAAATTAATGAATCTAATGAAAATAAATGCACGAATACGAAAAGCATAAATAAAAATAATTCTGTCTTAATCTTGTATTTATTCCTGTCTCTGCATAGGTCAGCAGCTAACTCGCAAGTAATTTATGAGCTAACTGTGCCTGCCCTCTCGAATCGACCAGACATATGCTTCATTAGTGGCTGTCTTGAAACACACACACACACACGCAGACACATATATATATGTATATTATTTCACAGGGTCGTAAGCTGTCGCAAAATATGCCTAATAAATAATTTAAGCACTAAAGATTGGACAGCTGCCGAAGTTACGTGCAATGGCAAGTAGCACGAGCTCAATGAGAACCCTTTCAGGTCAAATAAACACATAAAGCGTCGCAATAAAAAAAACAACATCAGGATGGGGGGGAAGAGTAAAAGGCATATTAAATTAAGCTGCATGCCACAAATGCCAAAGGTTTCATTTGCTTGCCACACTCGCACAACATACAACCAACATAAAATGTGACCCATCATGAAAATAATGAAGGTATGAAATGTGGCTCAGAAAATGAAATTTTTCTTCACTTGGAGGAGGTGTCGTTTCGGTTTGGGGTTGATTGACTCAGGGGGAGGCCTGAAGCGGAAGATGAAATGGTAAATTTGACACAACAACCATTACCAAGGCTGCAAGACGGTCTTAAACTGAATAAATCACAACATTAGAAATTAATGACCAACGGTCCGGTCCGTAGGCTCTTTTGTATCACAGAATTTACCAAATTTTGCTTACCATTTCATTTGGAAAATGACAGTGAAAATAAATCAATAGTAAGTGGAAACAAAGGTCTATTTATTAAAAATAAAAAAATATATGTTTAAATTTCCGTATTTAAAATTGTATCAAGTACTCAAAAAAGTATATAGCCATGACCGTACTGTCCATTCGTCTGATTCTAACCTATCAGCTCCCTCAATTTTAAAAGCTAAATCGAACCAAATTTAACAAAAACTATACTTTCGGAAATTAACCCATTGCTACACATCCATGCGGATCTAAATGACTTTATCGATATAGCTGCCATAAACCATCTTTTAAAACTAGTAATCTAGGAAATCTAAGTATGTTTTCCCCATCGTGGTCCGACCCTAATTCGTATGGTAATTTGGGTACTTTAGTATAAAGTTCTGATACACATCGGATGACCATTGAAAATCGATACCCAAAAATAGAAAAAGATCGGAAAACTTTTTGTTTTATTTTAGGTTACAATCTTTTTTTTTATAAGATCATTATATACTTTCACATAATTCTGGAACACATTTTGGAAAATCGGACAACTAATATATAGCTGCCAGAAAAACGGTCGGTCAAAAAACTAGTTCTAGTGACCAAAAAATTTTTTGTTTTCCATCGTATCTAAAACTTCGCAAAATTTATTTTCCATTGGAAATCCCCCACCTATATTCTAAGCCTCCCCAATTTTGGAAAATATACCAACGAAAGTGGAAAATGAGTAAATTGTATATGCTTCCACATAATTCTGGAAAATTTTATCAAAATCGGATGACTATATCATATAGCTGCCATAGGAACAATCGGTCCTAAAACTGGTTCTAGTGAGAAAAACTTTTTTGTTTTCCATTGTAGCTTACCAACCCCGATTAAAATCGGACAACTATATCAAATAATATCAACGTTCGGTCCTAAAACTAGTTTTAGTGAGAAAAACCATTTTGTTTTCCATCGTAGCTTCCCCAATCTTGGTATATATTAGTTTTATATGCTTCCAAAATTTAAAAGATTTTATCAAAATCGGATGACATATATAGCTGTCATAGGACCGATCGGTCGGAAAATGTGTTTTACTAAGAAAAAGATTTTTTTCTCAATGATTTAAAATTTATAAATATCTGATATCTATATTCGTATAAATATTTCTAGTTAAATCAGTTGGAGTGAACATTTTTGCAAGTGTATTAAAACTTCGGCACAGTCAAGTTATACTTTGCAGTTCTCGTTTTTTTTATATCGAGTTATACGAGTTGTTGCTGCGCCCTTCCTTTAGATTTTAGTTCTAACTGCTGGCCAAGTATCTACATTCCTAGCATAAAATCGTTGCCTAATCCTCTTAGTGAGATCACTCGAAAAGTATCATGCTTTAAATACAATATAATTTCATTACGCATACGCCCTGTAGTACAACTCAAACATTTACATTGTGATTCAATTGCATTAAAGTTTGGCAAAAGTTTTCTATGCTATCGGTTGCCATTAAAATAACAGACAACAAATATTTAGCAGGCAAAATGGCCACATGCAAAATGGCCAACGCAAAACTCATATAAGCCAAATTTATGAGCCAGACAAAAGCTTATAAACCACAAATCAAAATACAATACAAAAGCGCCAAAGCAGCAACAAGAACAACAACAACAATTATGTATCAAGTAAAAAGCAATTGTAAATTTTCTAACTGAAGGCATTTTGTCTATATATCAAATGTCTGTCTGTCTGTATTTATGTGTGTGTGTGTGTGTGTTTTGGCGGATGCCATAAATAAAATTCAGCTAAAAGATAGACAGTTGACTCTGGCAGACACACTCGTGTAACATGTGAAGCCCAGCAGGGCCAGTGCGAGGGATGGGGAAGAGTCTTGAGTCGGAAATTGTTTTGCAACGTGGGAAATGTTTGATTTATGTTTTCTGGTGGGGGCCCAGAGACAGAAGTTGTAAAATGTGTAATTGATGATGTGGCAAAATGATATAAAAGTTGAAAACTCCCTGCTAAATATGCTATTAATGTACGATACATTTTTCTGACTCGTCCTGCTGCTTGACTCTGTTGACATTTTCGACAAAACAGCTACAAAATGTCCCAACAACAATGACAGAGCCAAGGAGCTAAGCTTTTGGTCTCATGATAAGTGCATTTAAAGTGCAGAACACGAAGCGCGTGACGACATGCAAAGTTGCAGTGGGGGTGGGGGAGGGGGAGGGGGGCAAGAAGAGGCAACCAAGTGAAACGGAAACGGAAACTGCATGCCAAAAAGTACAACAGAAATGTAGAAGAAAGCTAAATCGGAAGAAGTTTAAATACCCTAGCAGTTTGGGAGCAGTCCAACAATAACAACAGAAAAAACAAAAACAAGGAGACTCAAGAGGAGCAGCGATTCTTACACATTTTTCCAGCCGTCTGTAGTTTTAGTTTATTTTTGATTATTTAGTTCATTTCGAAGGACGCCAAGCAAGGGCTTGCCCACCGCTGATCTAAATAAAATTTTTTAGAAATTTTCTTAGTTAGTTAAAAGTTTGATTAAGCTAGTTTTCCTCTGACGCATATAAAAATATATACTTTCTTTTTTTTTTCCATTACAAACATCAGATCAATTTTCTCCGACCCTCTTTAAAGGGTATACAAAACCGAAACAGGGAGTGGGAGGAAATGTAATGTTGACCATTTGGCAAGCAGCACGAAAAGTCATTTTGTTACACTGGCACATGCCATGATGGCAAGGGACACCTTGACTTGTTATCCTGGCAAATATTTTCAACCCACACAAAAGCATATTATCTAAAAAGAAAGCCAAAAGTGGAAGAGAGATGGTAGATTGTAGCTAAGCAAATTGATTTTTCTTTTTTAGTTTTTTTTTTTTTTGTACCTTGTCTGCTGCATATTTATGCGAAAAGCACAACAATGGCTTTGATGAGTGATATATGAATGCAGCTTTGGCGCTTAATGCACTGGAAAACCTTCATACCCCCCCATCGGCATTCTTTGGTGTCTGCCTAAATAAATTTTCATTAATTTATATGCAGGCGACGACGATGTAGCTCCTCGCTCGCTCAGTTCAGCGCCAGAGCTCATAATGTGCGGCATAAGTTTTTGGCTAGGCAATGAATGGACGAGTTGGTGGGTGGTGGTTGAGCTAGCACAACATTATGCCGCTCCTGGCTGCCATTTACTTTGGCCCCGACCGAGGCACAAAGTCGGCAAACTATTAAGATGAATCTTTGCCTGATATACTGCCAACTTTTGAATGGGATAATGAAGCTAGCGGGATATATGTACATTGTACAGCAACATACATGCTGGTACAGAAAGGCTGCCGCTTGGCAATGTTTTCATTGAATAGAAGTTTACTTATTTATACTTGATGTCATTGAGAATTAATAATCATATTTTTAGTCTCCTTTCATTCTATGGCTGACGGCTTAAATTTCTTTATTCCGTTTTGAATTTCCTAACGTGGGTGATGTTACAATGAAGCTATGTTGAAAACGAAAAAGCGAAGCTTACTTGCAACTTCTAATCGGCGCAGCAAACCAATTTTGGTATTCGAAACTCCAAGCCTAAACCAACCTAAACCGAAACTGAGTAATTTTTACAGCACTTAACTTAACCGAACCGAATGGAAACAATTTTGTTATAAAATATGCCTCCCTAATAAAAACGTTCGATTTTCCAAATTTTATAAATCAAAAAGTATTTATCCAAAATTATTTGAAGACTTTTATTTGATAGATCATGTTTAGCTATAAAGAGCTGATTTCTCATTTACAATATATAGCTGCTGTTATTTCTTAGTTTACGTTGCAAGATGAAAAATCGAAATTCCAACCCCCAAGCTGTTCGAGAATACTCTGAGCCCCTCGCCACGACTCATTTTTGAGCCACCAGCATAAAGAGATTCTTCATCTATGTTACCTTATCCCTTCCCGAGACCTCTCTGCTTGGGTATAACGTAGAGAACTTAATTTCAATGGCCAGATTCGGTGATTTGTAGTCCTCAGTTGAATACAAAATGTGCGTAAATTTGTGACGAAAAATCACGTTCTTTAACAGGACTATATCGCCCACGCAAATATCCACATTTTTTTGCTTACCAAGTTCTGTATATATACTCCTTCCATCAAAATCTTCCATTTCTCCTCCGATTCTGTCATTTCACACTTTTCATCTTGAACTCCTGGAATTTCGCCTCTTAGTAAGTGACCGAAAAAAAACCTCTGTTAGGTTGGCTAGGTAAAGGACCCACCAAATCCTAGCCAAACACAACCAGGGCGCATTCAGAATTGGGTGTCTATTAATCGGAGTTATGCACGGTGGCCTCGCTACTGTCAAACAGTCGCCGGAAGTTTTCACAAATTCTTCTGTTTCCCTGTCCAGACATGCACTCAGAAAAAAAAAAACAGAATTTTGTACTTAAACAGCGTAAATTCAGGTACAAACTATCGTAAAAGCTGGCTAAGTTCGAAATTTTCAATTCAGAGAACAAAATTCTCATTTCTAGTTCATTTTTCGTTTATAAAGTAGCTTAAACTTAAAATAAAATGTATTCCGTTACATTATTATTATTCTTTATCTTATGTTTTTAGGATTTTGAATTGATTCACTCGTAGTTAAAAAAAAAAACAACATATTTTTCAGCAAATTTTAAAAACAAAACAGTCTAAATTCAATTACAAACATACTTAAATTCACAATGGTATATTTTCTGAGTGTGGCTACCATACTATCGACGGGATCCTCGGCTTCATAGCACCTTATGACTTACATATGATAATCTAAGCACCTCCTGTTGCAGTCTCCGTGGGATAGCACGTTTTATGTCCCTCAAAAAGATATTTCCAACCACTGATAGTTCGAATAGAATGGGGTAATATGGACGCGACATTGACGAGTTCTACGAATTTTTACCCAGACAGGTCATGACATCAAGTATCTCTTCATCTTGTATATTTGACTGATGGTTCAACTTTCTGAAATGCAACGTTTCACTTTTCGGTATTGCATTTGTTTTAGGATCGAGAAAACCGTTAAGGGTTATACTTTTTCATTTTAAAAAATGGAAAATTTTCAAAAAGTTACAGCGCTTCTTGCCGCGCGCTCCGTCCCGGCCCCAAGCCGAACTTAAACTTTAAACGAACGAATATCTCGAAATGGGTTTCTTGAAAAATGACTTTGCGGTGATATGGATTGGCGGGAAAACTACTGAACCGATTTTCTTCAAATTTTTTAAATGTTCGTATGATTTTTCTGTGCTTGAACGATCGACTTTTCCCGCCCAAACTTTTTCGCCGAAAGAATTTTTAGTGAAATTTCTAGCGACCAAAAAGTTCATTTTTAGCATAAAACGTTCCCGTATGCACAAAAAAAAAATATCTTAAAAACGATCGTTCAAGAACAAGGAATTACACTAAACTAATGAAATTTGTTTACTTTTATGGTTTCAGTTGACCTGTTCGACCTGGGGAAGTATCACCGCAAGGCTCTTCTAAAAAAAGGCCTCTAAGGGAAACAGCCACCCCTTAAAAAGTATTTAATATTTTTCCACGAAATTTTGCACAAACATTGTTAATAAAGTGTACTATAAGAAAATTAAAACATTCGTGTAATGAAATAATTGCTACATACCTAAAAAAAAAATCCAAACTTTCCTCTTTTTCTTCGACAAAGAAGGTATATAACCCCTTAACCGTTATAATAGGAACCGCAAAATCGGAACTGTTTCGGTTTCTTATTTTTTATCTTTTTTTTATCTTCATCTCGAAAAAGGCAATATATACACTCAGAAAAATACTTACGTCTTAAAAATTCGCCCTTAACAAATAACCGAGATCAAATTCACTTTTTAAGATATATAAGATATAGAGAAAAAATGTCTAAAGGCCTCACTTCAGATGGCATAAGAACTTATTTCGGGACAATACTTCATATGCATATAAACACTGAAGCATAGTGCTGAAATAAATTTTTATGCCTTCTGGAATGAGGCCTACATCCATTAATTTTTGGGATATCTTGAAATTGTGTATTGCAGAAGAAACCTTCCTTCTCTTAGATAAAGTCAAGTAATCTTAGATGTGTATTATGGCTTTGCAAAAACCTTTGAAGTAGGAGTTTATTATAGGCAGCAGTTCATTCATTTCAAAAATTGCAAAGAATTTTTTTTAATTGTTCAATAAATATTTGCTTTAAAATTTGAAAAGGGGAGAAACCTAAACGCATATTTTATTGAGAGCATTGATTAAAGTCGTCCGTGACCGACTTCAATAAACCCATTAGTCAGCGAGCGTAGTTGAAGCCATCTGTGGCCAATAAGATACAACAAGATTAATGCAAAATCCATACAAATAATTCTGCATTATACTGACCCCCCGCACAACAAATGAGACTTTTCAGAGCGTTTAATGGGTTTTCAGTTATTTTTTTTTTTCAAGCAATTAAGCTCTTTGAAAATGTTTCAACAACCAGAACAATTCATTTTTACGATTTATAAGAATTTGCATGCGATGCTGTATGCACTTTATTAATGCTCTTTTGCACTCAGACAAACAAACATACGGACCGACTTCCACAGGGACAAACAGACCACAACAACTGAAACAAAAAATAAAAACCTCATCGAATGCCAAACATAACTCACTTTGCGGCGCAATTAAGTGCATCACACCTTCACAAATAACGGCACGGTGGGATTTAATACAGAATAAAAGAGATGAATGAAATTATATTTGAATAATGATTGGTAGACTTAGAAAGTAAGGCTAAAACTAGGTTAAAAACTTAACTAGAACATTTTCAGAAATTCAATTTGCAACCGTTCTAAATTCACAAAATTTTTGTGAAAGTGAAATTGCTAACAAGTTTGTATAACTTGTTTCGTCCTTAACTTTTATTCGACCCACCGTACTTGCACACACTGCCGCCACATCCTACCCCTTGACCCCCGCCGCCAACCACCTTTGCCACACTATTCTTTTGTTGTTGACACTGCTTCATTTGCACTCGCTGTACATACACATGCGTGTGTGTGTTTTCATTGCTCGCTTTGTAATTGTTTCATTTAACAACTTTTAATTGAATATCTCATGTGCGGTGGTTTGTTTGCTTAAAAGAGGCCTAGGCCGCACTGCGCACTGATAAATTGTTTACACGAATTAAGTAAATAAAATGCCTGATCAGGCAATTGGTCACGAAATCTTTTGAATGAAAATCGATCAAATTGTTTATAAGTTTTAATAAAGCTATCAAATGACGACGACACATAAACCAAACAACATTTGACACTAAGCGCTTTAGCATTTGACCTCGAGCTTTTATTGTTTTGGTTGACATTGTTGTTGTTGTAGCTTGGGCTCCTTTTTCGGCGGCTGATATCAAAAATTCCATTGCCATTGCTAAAAACCTTTGAGCAAACGTAAATAAAATGCACACACACACACACACACGCAGCTTTTGTTTGCCTATCCATGTCCTGGCTACGTCAGTGCGTGTGCCTGTGTCTGGGCATTTTGTTGACAATATTGTTTACAATGCGTGGGAAACGGTGATGTGGGTAAGGGTGAAGGGTGGACACCTCCAACATTTTTGCATACATTGTCCTGTGTTTGGACAACGAGAAATAAAACCCAAAATATATGACGTATACGCCATAGGGCACACTGGAAGAAAAATCCCAATTGAAAAATATTTTCATAGCCAACCCAGCCTTGCCAAAAACAAATCAAATTAATCCGCTTAGGTAAGAAAATATGCCTTTGTTATTGTATAAATTTTTGTTGCAAAATGTGTACATTCATTTTGTTTCGAATTTTGCAATGAAAATTTCGCTCCACTTTGATTTTTAGGGGCAGTTTGCTTCTAAATTAAGCTCATATTTTGTGCCTTGAGTTGTTACAACTCAACTGGTTTGGCCAGACGTTTTAGATTTGATTTGAAGTTGAACCACAGGTCAGAAAAACTCCTAGGTATCGGTATTCTTTTGGGTGATCCAAAAGCTCTTCTTAGAGGTAAAGTACTGGCCACTCGTCTCTTCTCAGCGTGTAAGTAACACTGTTCAATGTTAAATTTAAGGCACCAATTTACAATCCTTTTTAGATACTCATGCATCGTGCCTGATTTGGCAGCAGGGATCCCTTTGCCAAAATTGCAGAGTCGTCTACAAAGGTGCCGATTATAAATTCGACAATTTGAGATTGTCGATCGGGTCGGGTTGGTTTAAGAGAGTGTACAGTGTTGGGCCCAGGACTATAACTTGAAGGACACTAGCATTGATTGGCCTTGTCACTGAAATAACTCCTTCTTGTAGATCCAAATAAAAAGATGGCCAGCATGCCGGACTCTGTAAAACTCATTTTCCACATCAAGAAACACAGCAACTGTGCATTTCTTAAGTTTGTGGAAAGCGAATGACACACGTTTCTACTTCGTTTCGATGGCCAATCCGGTCTGACTCCGCATGGTTATTGGTAATCGACTAGAAGCTTTTCGATAACAACATGTACTTAGTTCTTATAGGTTAGATGATATCTCGATAAAGCAAAGAGTAATCAAATAAAATACGAGAAATTAATTTAAATTATTCAAACAATACAAAATTAAGAAGTTTTTGAGAAATTTTGCTTATGCACGAGCTAAGTTGATATAGCCATGTCCATCTGCTGCTCCATCTCCTCCGTCTGTTTCAAAACTATCTGGATGAGGCTGCACAAATTTTAGAACCAGCCGAATTCGACCGCTAGATCAATGGTCTAGATTAGATAACTCCTAAACCACTGATCTGATCGAACTGAACTTTATGCAGTTGATTTGGAAGACCTTGCTAGGAATACATTATTTAGCAAAATGATTTGTTAATTTTAAAGTAAAAAAGAAACAACATATTCATCAAATCTCAGTAAGCGGTTTCCTTGATGGTTTTAAGGGGGTCCTCTGGATTGACGCCCTCATTTTGGAGCATTTTTTTGTGATTTTTTTTTAGCATTTCTTTAACATATTTTAAGAGTGTACAGTTAAATTTAAAGCTAAAAATGTTCAGTAGAACCAAAGTTATAGTGGTCTGAAGGCACCCGCCTCGACAAAATAGACGCCCACTTCGTCCAGGATATCAACTGATTTGCTTATTTGAAACAAAAACCCTACACCAAGTAGTTTACGATAAAAAAATTTTGAAAATTGAATTTTTGATAGACTTGGAACAAAAAAGTCAGTGATACAAAAAAATAAATTATAGTCCATATATAAAATACAGTCCACTCGATGCGTCTAGATGTGCTTATAATAAATAAATCGGCCAAGCCGTTTTTGAGATATGCTAGAGAATAGTTGTAAATATATAATTTTGAGATAACCGGGTTTAAAGTTTCAAGTCACTTATAACTATAAACATCACCTGCCCCTTCTATATGTGGTATATTTTTAATGGCTTCAAACATCGAAAAATCACTTTACCTCCACATTCTGGACACATAAAGAAAACAATTTACTCAACAAAAAAAATCTACTTTTTGAACCCATTAAACCAAAGTGAATTTAAATAAATGCTAAGCAATAATAAAATCAAAATAATTTTCAAAAAACCTACAAGCGTGTAACTTCGGAAAATTTCCTCCATTTTATTTATATCACTTTTTTCCATATTTTACAAGATTCTAAGTATTTTTTAAGCCTTTTAAAAAAAGCGATGGCGTTACAGACTTTATTTTATTTTTAAAAAATTTTCAGACCGATCGATCCGTTTTGATCGCTCAATGAAACTAGATAAAACCATTAAGAATCATATAGGATTGCCCTTTACTTTGATATTCATTATTCAAGTAGAGCGAAACAAATGAATTTAACATTGTTTACCCCGTTAAAATTTTATTCTAATATTCTGCATAAATTATCTATGCATATATATCAAATTTAATGTATGATTGTTTGTATACGGATCCTAATTACATTTTCACAGTGCGTTCATGTCAATCAGAAAAAAGTTAGAGGCTACGGCCCCAAGTATGTAGACCGTTTGAAAAGCGGGGTAGAACCGGTTCCATTGTGGTTCAGAGCTTAATCTCAGAAATTATTTAGTCTTGAAGTCTTTGAATTTGGTGTTTGGGTTGTAAACATAAAGTTAGAAATTTGTCCTGATCTAAACTGGGTCCGAACAAGTTTTAACCGGTTTAAAAGTGGTTCAGAATAATAATTTGGAAATTTGTTGTTATAAAAAATAAAAATCAATTAAAATTGTTTTAGAACCTTTTTAAAATAATAAAGTTAAAGATTGAACTGGTCATATTGGTTCAGAGCCATATTGTTATGAGAAATAAACTTTAAATTCAATAATTAATCTTTTTTTATGAAAATGTTTTATTGGTTCAGACGTTTTAACAGATGAAATCATTGGTTCACAGTTGAAAGACTTTTATGATTCAAATCTGAAAAAATTAAAATAGTTCCAAAGTAGTTTAAAGTTTTTTTTTTACAAGATTTAATTATTGGTTCAAAGTAATATCTTAAATATGGAGTTATTTGTCAATTTAGCGATTCACTGGCAAATAAACTCGATCATAACGTATCAAAACATTTTTCAAGTTTCCAAAGAAATAAACCGTATCGAAAAATATATAAAAATATAATATATAAAAAGTGCGATATTCCTCACGAAACGGTATTGCCAAATCAGTCAAAATTTTACCGTTTGTCAATTACAAACTTCTATCACGTAAAACTCACAAGCAATTGTTGATCAGTTTAAAAATTAAATTAAACCATTTTCTTTGCGGAAAACCAGAAATAGGTTTAAGTACAGAAAACACATATGTTTTGTTGTAAAGTATTTGTCACACATAAACATACAAATGGGAACGTATACCTCAAACGGCTTTATTTCGCTGCTCAGCACACTGAACTTCATTTAAATTTTAACCAAAAGCCGTCAACTTTGGTTGCCCACTGCCACAGAAATACACACGCACACACACACACACTTATATATAGGGAAAGCTGTTCGGTGCGTGATGTGTGTGTAAGGGGATATACGTTCACCTGCTGTGGTGACATTTTACGGCTTTTTCTTTGTTAATTTCATTTGAGGCATTTAAAATGTGCGCCGCTGCTGAAGCTGACAACTAAATACACACATGCCCCCCCCCCCACTCAATGCCTCTTCGCACCTCACCCACAGAACGTGCTGAAAGTTCTCTGTCTTTTGGCAACTTTTTTAATGACTTCGCCTTCACACACACACATACACCCAGTCTTTGCTCGCGTGCCAGAATATTTAACCACAAAACGACGAACCGTCAAAATTAATTAGAAATAAAATTAGTTTTTAATGCCAAAGTGAGTTTGTGTGGGTGTGCGGCTTAGAGAGCTGTAAAATATACTTTGACAGCGACAAAAGAAAAAGCCAAAAATTTCTTGTCAAAACTTTTGGCTCGCTTGAAAAGTTTTTCTTTCATTTTCAGTTGAAGCTGTGTTGAGTTTGCTACGGGAAATGATTTAATTTACACAAGTTTTCCGCTTAGCTTAAGTGCGGGATGTGAAAGTGTAGCATACTTTTTGGGGTAAAATCAGTGAACATTAAAAACTTAAATATATTTATAAATTACTCTCGCTCTCTCTAACTAGTTTTAAAGCCAAAAGCATTTTATGTTTGCCTAAGCCACTGAAACGCAATGAAACAACCAACAAAACTTCAAAGCCAAAAAGCAAAACACAAAAACTTTCTAACTGCAAGTTGTGAAGTGTTGTGAAGTGTATGAGCCTGACACAGAGGCGATGGCAAAAGCTAAGACAAACAGCCAAAGAGACAAGAGTACACAGCAGCCGTCCGTCTGACATTCTCGCACTCACACAGAGGAGTTGGAGTTGAAGATGAGCGACGCACACAAATCACCAGGCAAATCCGCAAAAGTGCACTTCAGTTGCCTGTCGCACAAAGACGACGCTGATGACGTTGAGTATTATGAACAGAATGATGACAACTAGAACTGCAAGAACAACAAGAAGAGGCAAACGCAAACTCAACAACAGCAACTGGAATATGAAAAAAAAAATAGTAAAGTAGAGTTACTTCAGCGCTTCTGATTGAAAGGTGAACAACCAACTGGGCGGTGGCTTGGTCTGCTGACACAAAAAATCAACGCATGGAAAGTAGGACAAGTGTCAAAATCACTTAAGTGCGAATGCCATGCCAAATAAAAGGAAAGCGAAACCAAAGCCCCAGAGACGGAAGAGCCTGCCAACCACCACCTACAAGAAATGATGATGATGACGCTGATGATGATGATGATGATGAGAGACCAGAGGAAAAGCTCCGCTGAAAAGCAGACAAAATGAGAGACAAGCACAAGCTAAGAAGGAAACGGATTTAGATAGTGGCTGCAGCCAGTGTCGAGAAACAATAGCAATTTCGGGGTGAATGCAGTTGAGCTGGCTCATGCTACTTAGTTAGGAAGAAAGACAGCAAAGCTAACGGAAATTTACGTACGTGGTTAAACCAGAGCATCTTGAATATGAATTTGTGCACTCGTTCTTCGATCTAAAGTTGACAAAAAAAAAAAGTCTTAAAGCTTCTACCGTAAGGTTAAACCTTAAATTTGGCGTACCGTAATCATCTATAGAAAATATTTAATAGCAAAAATACAAGCATCGGTGTGATTAGCTAAAAAATTATGTTATGTAAATTGTTTGTGTATTTTTGACATGTGGTTTTAAATGAAATTTAATTATTTTGAAGATATACAATTTATTGGGAATATTTTGGTAATTTTAGATATTTTCAGAAATTTTTCGAAATTTTTTTAAAATTTTTAAGTCAGAAAGTTTTTATTTTAATTTTTATATCTCTTAGCCCGACTGACTGTCTTATTAGCCCACAGATAGCCTGAGATAGAGATTTACAAAAAGCGGTATGCAGCCACGTATTCTAAAAATATATTTTTTTAAAAGTTGTTTCCGAAGTGGGTAAAAATGCTTGTAAGCAAAATTTTTAAAAAAACCCACAAGGAAAATTACGGGAAGTACATTTTTGAATACATGAACTTTTAATACAGGGTGTAATTTATGTTTTTACCCGATGTTTTTTTTTAATAACTTGAACCAATGAATTTTTTGAAATAAATGTTTTTTTTATTGAATTGGGTCCTTTACAGTTTGTTTGGTCACTTTTTAAAGATGGCATCGGCCCTGGACCACCCCAGATGCCACACAAGTCCCGTTTTGGCATTTTCCATATTTTTTTGAGTTTCGTGTTGATGGCGGTTTCGGGTAGTTGGTAAGTTGTTGAGAGTCTGTTGCATATCCTTTCCCTCGGATCCTCAAAAAAAGCGGCGACGGCCGGCCAGTCGAAATCGCCATATTTCAATATCAATCGATTCAGGAACATTCCACGCAGTAAATCCATGGTTAGACGAGCTGTATGGCATGTTGCGCCATCTTGTTGGAACCAATAGTCGCCCAGGTAGGCAAATCGACCCTTAACAACCGCCACATGGCCACAAACGTGTGAACAAATGTCGAACCTCCACTATTGCCACAAACTCGAGACAGGTTTCAAAGATCCTGTGCTTGACTTTTGCCACCGCACGTAGTCCTGGCGCTTGCCACGATACTCGAACGCGCGTTAAGTCAGCTTAACAAAGGAGATTTTTTTTAAATTAATTTTCACAATTTCAGCACGTTGTTGGCGGTTTAAAGTGGTTCATGGTTAAAATTGTACTGATCGGACGTTTCCAAAACATAAACAAACATGGCGATCTGTGAAAAATGAAGATGAGGTTATTAAATCATATTCAAACTCGGGACAATTCGAAGGAAAGCAAATACACACCTCGCATATTTATGTACGAGCTTATAGCGAAAGGACCAGGCAGGCGATTATTCATTAAGGCATCAAATCGCTTGCTAACAACAATATAGCCCAAAATGTCTTATATATTCGTAAGTTTAATAAAAAAATGAAAAAAACAATTTTAAAAGTTTTTAAACAAGCCAATAGTTTACATTTTAAGTAAGTTTTTTTTTTATTGCAATTGCATTTGCGGTAAATCGTCTGTACATACCTTACCTTTTGATCATTCCGTGTTATAAGGGATGTGTACTTGGTTCTTAGGTGAGGATTTAATGATCCCTATACACAAAGTTCTTTTACATCTTTTCGCGGTGCTTCGCTCTCCGCGTTATTTACTTATCTTCTGCCATGTGCGTCGTTTTCGGTTTTATGTCAAATTATATGATGTTTATCACCTGCTCTCACGACTCTCTCTTTTCCATAGTTATCTCTTTTCATCTCCGGAAAATCTCGACCACATCCGAGTCCGGACCGGATATTACCGGTGATTTCCGTGATTTATTCTCTTTATTTTAGCTTATATTTTTTATTTTTATTAATTTATTTATTTAATTTTTTCCTTTTTTTTTTTATTTTAAATTTTATTTCTATTGTTTTATTTTATTTTTTTTTCTTTTGTTTATTTATGTTGTGTTATGATTTTGTAAAATATTTTTAAGCCTTCTCTTTTCCTTTTTCCTCACTATTCTCTTTTTTCTTTTTCGACTTCTTACTTTTAATTGTGTTAGGTCTAGTAACGTTCTGGCTTCAATTCGATATTCCCCCCGTGTCGGTCGTACTGTCGTTTGTAATTTTGTTGTTTTCCTTTTGCTTCTTGTTCAAACTTTTATAACGTTTTTTCTTTTTTTTTTTTTCCCTCGCTTTTTTCACAAATAAATAAATAAATATCTAAAAATATTGTTTATTTATTTAAAATGTCTTATTGTTATTCCAAGATACAATTTGTGTAAATTATTTAAAAGTTTTTTAGGTGTAAATAGAAGAAAGACAGTGGGCTTTAGATATTTTTCCGCACATCACATCATATTAATTTCTACTCTAAATAACATTTACTAATTATATAGTTGAAAGGGTAAAGCCGCCTAAGCTCTTATATATTTAAATGTCAGTAGCTTAAGAAAAATTTGTATTAATCTAAATGAAGCAATAAATTAAATTGAAATTGAATAGATTTGTGTGTGCAGCATCGCTAATAAATTTACATTTAAAAAAAAAGAAATTGAAGAAAAGAAAGGCCTTATTCCCACGGTCAACTAAATGAAGCGTGATCAAATGAAGGCGATGCGCCACAACCAAAGTGCTTTTTTAATACTTTTTGATTAAAAAAAAAAGTAAAATAAAATGTTATTCGTACGCTTCACAATCACCAATTTTTTAACATCTTACATGCGGACCAAGTCGCTGCGGTCCAAAGGGTTTTTTTTTTATTATTATTCTTGTTTTCTTTATAACTGCTGTTCTTCTAGGCTATATTGGATAATTTTCATAATTGTTGAAAATTAATGGAATTTTTCAAAGCTTTCGGAAGTTTTAGTATTTTTAGATACTTTTTAATTGTTAAGCGATTATGTTATACCAAAGAACTTATCGTTGACGATATTTCAATTAGGCGTACATGTCGTATACGCAATTTTTGTTGCAATCATTTAGGACGTAGGCGATATTTCAATTAGGCGTACGTGTCGTATACGCAATTTTTTTTAGTTAGATCCAACTATGTACAAGCAATTCGTGTATAAGATCTAGCGTAAGCCCAATATGACCTAACTCAAGTACTAGATCATATTTAAGCTATCATCGACCATTACATTGCATGCGTTTACACAAACCTGCAGATTCCAATAAGCATCTATTTTTAAATCAGGCTTTTATTTATCTTCCCTGCCGATTGTGATCCACTTAAACAACAACGCTTATATACCTCTAATCCATTGCAGTGTATAATAAGTCAAATAATTTATGATACAATAAAATACCAGACGCACACATAGTTGAAAGTTGTTCGTTGTTGCCATGTAATTACGAGCACATTCTTTTCACAGTCATTAAAAATGACAAATTCCGGCCATGGGCACAAAGTAGGACGACCCAAAACAGAATACAAGAGAGAAGGAGAGGAAAAAAAAACCAGAGAAGGACACTTAGACGCAAAGCAAAGGGGGAGTGCAGTTAACGCGCTTAATCGCATTCATAAAACTCGGTTTTATGACTTTTGAAGCATAACAAAAAGGGTTTTTAATGCGTAACTTTCTGGTCGGAGCGGAAAAAGTGGAAAATTTCATAAGGCGAAATTTATGCGCAACAAAGCAAAGATTGTAGGCATCCACCAACGGGGTAGCCCCCACCTTTCATAATTGCCAGTGACAGGTGGGGGGGTCGCGTGGCAGGAAATTAAAGCGTTAATGAATTTACAGAGTGTGATTATTGCCTCAGGAGTGTGCAAATTTCATAAAGATACAACTAGAGAGAGAGGGAGAGAGAGAGAGAGAAAATCATCACAAAAAGTTATTGTAAGCTTTTCAGGCTGCAAGTGAAGCAGAAAGTTGCGCGAAAACAAATTAAACAAATTTTAATTATTTTAGCTAGATCAGATAGCTGTATTTAGTATATACGTGACCCAGATTAAGATTTTCAACTAGCAACGGGACTAAGGTGTTTTATTTTAATTATGTAGATTTAATTTGGAATTAGCTGGATTTTTTTGTGTGTTAATTAAAAAAAATACACGCAAGCAATTTGTTTCTTAAAATTTGCAATTAAAATCTGAATATTAAGCCCCATTCAATATTCTCAGAACTTGTATACCAAGTGATTTCGTAAATTTGATGAGTCTTAAGCACGCAAAATATTAACACAAGATAAAATATTCCAGCTGTAAAAATAATTATTTTCACACATGTAAATTAAAATTTTCCAAAAGAAAAAAATTATATTTTTCATATTACCAACACGAATGACTTTCGTTGCATTCTTAAAAAAATGAAAAAAAACTAAACAAAATTTTTACAAAATTTTATTTACAGTCCTGTAAAATATATTTAGATTTTTTTTTTATTATAAAAAAGTGACTGCGCCTTGCAATTTTTATTTTTTTCCTCCTCCGTTATTGGCAGAAATAAATGAAATGAAAATTAAAATTTAAAAAAATATTTTACACTTCTGTAAAATATTTTGTGTAAAAATTGATTTTCTCATAAAATTTATTTTTTAATTTATATTTGGCTTAAAATCAAATATAAAGACAATTAAATCGCAGTTTGTCAGCATACCCGTCTTCTCCTATCAGCAGACTTAACCATGACTTAAGGAATTTAATCCCAAATACAAATGAAATTAAATACCAAATTGTTTCCCAAATACTAACTTACCAATTTATTTTTAAAACAATTATTAATTATTTATATATTTAAAAAAAATTTCTTGAAGAGCCTTCTAAGCTCGTTAACCTATCTAAATTAAAGCTCCTTTCATTTAACTTTTAAGGCAAATGCCTTAACATAATTTCCCAAAAGGTTTCAGTTATTCTCCTCTCTCATCTTTTTCAAAGCTAAATCAAACAAATTTTAATTAAATTACCAGACACAAAAATCTGTTGGTCTTGCCTTTTACTTTTGCGTGCGTGTGTGTACAAAAGCCAAAAATCCAAAAAATAAAAATTCAAATCCAAGGCCCATTCATTGCAGTTTCTGGGCATAAATATTTTTTGCCATATGCAGCTGGGCAAATATTACAGCAACAACAACACAAACAACAAAAAATAAAATCGATATCGAGTCCACCAATTAGTTAGCCTCAATGCGAACAATGCACCAGCAGGTGGCCCAAAGCAAAAAGGCCTAACCAAAGAGGAGCCATTCACAATCGAACTACACACAGCAGTTGAAGCTGAAAGACCAAACCTTTGTTTAACTTGCAGAAAATAGAGCTACAAATTCACAAAGAACCGACCCAGCCCAACCACCCACCCACATCTGTGTCTGAGAGCTGCGTGAGTTTCCATTAACTTTTTTGAGCGAAAGGGAGAGAGCGAGATGAGGAGGAGGGAGAAGTGATTTGGGATCAACGAAGCGTATGAAAATGTCAAAATGCACTTTTCCTCGTTGCCTGCCAAACATGAAATAAGTAGGAAGGAGCATAACTGTCAATGCTGTGCAGAGTCAGGCAGCGTTAAAGTGAAACATTGAGCAAATTTTCGCTGCTGTTCTGGAATTGAATGTGATCGCATTTCTTTTTTTGGACAAGACATTGAAACTTTAAAGAAAATAATATAACTTACAAATTGATGGAAAATAACCAAATGCAACTTAAAGGCAAATAATTGAGAAAAGCTTGTCTTGCCGGCTTTGAAGCCAGTTATTTAAATTGAGTTCTAAGACAAAATTAAAGTGTTTTTATAACCATTTTTGGTGATTTTGTTTTTTTGCGGATATTTAAAATGGCAGATAGGCAGACGAAATCATTTCAAGTCGATTTAATGAGCCACGTTGTCAATTCCACTTTCACAAAATATTTTTTGGAGTTAGAGACCATTTCTTCGACTCTCTGTATGAACTCGATCTCAAAGACTATCAAAGCTAGAGCCTTGCAATTTAAAATATATTTACTTAGGCCTAACATCTGTAAGTTTTTGAGATCTCAATAATATCGAATAAAAAACACGGAAGTTATGCCCGAAACGATTTTGCATGCTCTTTTCTGTAGAGTAGCGACAGCTACGCGACCAACTAAGTCGTGTGTTTGTATGTACCTGTGAACGCTCGTGTATGCATGAATAATTTTGTATGCAAGCACATTTAAAAAAAAAATTTCAAACATTAGCGACTCTAACAGGATTCGAACTCACGACCTCGTCAGTAGTGCCCGTAGAACAAAGAAGGTTGCGAATATTAGAAAATTTCATGAGCGCCTACGAAATTGAATGAACCCATCTTATATAGAAAAGTGTTCAATGATTTCAAATATGCAACCCTTAATGAAATGCGATTTTTATTTTAGAAGATACATCGCGTCAAAGTTGACCTATTTTTAGTTTAAAAAAAAAAACACTTTTTAGGCCCGCTTTCAGGTAGAATATCTCGAAAACAAATCGTCATTATTTTTTTTCTGCTGATTGATGTATTCATTAAGTGTATATTACAATATATTTACTGTTTGCTTTTGTTTCTTTTGTTTTAAAAACTATCCATTTTTTCACTAGTTTTCAACTTTAATGGAAAATAAAAAAAATATATATTTATTTTTGTGTATTTGCCATATTTTTAAAATACGTTCTTTGATTAATTAAAAAAGTTCCAGCTGCCTTCCGCTGCCTATTCGACTGTTATAGGTAAAATAGGTAAAAAAAGACAAAATGTGGACCTCTTCCACATGTTGGGTCCATCATCCGATCGACTTTATCATCTCTGCGGCATGTGAAGTCACGAAAAGAGTTAGAATCCACTTGTTTTAATTCAAAAATAATTAATCTATTAGAGATACCTTGTCATTATAAATAATAATAATTATTTTTTTGAAAAATACCTCTAAAAATTGAAAAAGAAAATCGAAAATAATTATTTTTTTTATTATTAATTTTTGGGTAATCAATTTAAAAAAATTTAAACATTAAAAAAGAAAAAAAAATATAAAAAATAATAAATACTTTTTTTTTGTTATCTAAAAATAGATTTTTCCACATATTTTGACTTTGATATCCCATAGGTAAGCCTCTGGTAGGCGTAGCACCCTTTTCAAACGCTCATTTTATAGGCTGAACAATTAGCCATCTTATGTCATTTAAATTATTCGCTTATTCCATTTTGTTCCAAAGATAGGATTTTTGCAACAAAAAATCTCAAATGGTGACACTGTGACACAAGAAAGGTAAAACTTAACGATACCAATTTTTTTAAGTTTTATAATATTCCAATATCCAAACAAAAAAATATTAATGATATCCATTCGCTTAAAGAGAAATGAAACACTTACTTAATAGACCAAAAATTAAATTTAAAACCAAAAATTACTCATACGCCACGTAGGCCATGTACAAATTTCAACAATAATATCAGTACTGCATTATTCGGGTAAACAATATTTAAAATTTGCGACCATTAAATCTTTTTTTTAATACCATAAACGAATAAGGGGTACATTTGTACCCCAGGAAATTTTAAACGTAAGATATAAGAATATTCAAACATTTTTAGACCTGTTCCGGTTTTTACTTTCGACAAGATTTGTGAAGTTGTGTAAAATTGTCTACGTAAATCGGCCTAAAACGTTTGATATCGATTCCGTCGAATTAAAAGTAAGTAACAATTTTAGGCTTAATACCGACAACACATACGTTTACGAAATAATTCCATAAATATATAGCTAAAAGCGATCAAAATACAGAAATCTTATTTGGGGTACAATTTTACCCCAATGCAAACAGATGGACATCTTAAAAACTAGAGAATCAACGTTTTTATTGCTAATCAAAATGCAACAGCTGCGTGGCTAATGAATGCTGCTACCAAAAATCACTTGCTTTTGTTCAGTGGGGTTTATGGGTTTCTTTCTTTGTTATGATTTCACTGACTGACTTTTTGATTTAAAAAATATGGCATGAAAATATTTCCAGCTCTTAAAATAATTTATATAAATTTAAAAAAAAATATTATTTAAGCTTATTAATGTAGCATCATTCAGCAGCCACCTATATTATAGCCTGGTCTTTTCGAGAAGTTCCTCGGTGAACACTTCTTTTGAGCGTCGAGGCCCCTCCTCATTAAAAACGGATGTACAATGTATTTCACGATTCTTATATAAGAAGGCTGATATAAATCGACTTACAGACCAATATTAAGCTGAAAGGGAATTTTATCAATAAATGCAAAACATATCTGAAAAACTAGACAACTGAATAAGTTTGAACTTAAGTATGTTTGGTGTCTTGTAATCGATGACAGTAAACAAGGCTAAAGTTAGCATCTCACAGCGCTGAAACTAAATCAAGGTTCAAACGAATCGATATCTTAGAATTCTGTTTATTTCTTAACAATTTGCTATGCCGTTCTATTTCTCAAGAGTATACAAGCATAGAAGAGGAAGCAGAAGCAGCCTTTTGTGCGCCGACATGAAAATACGAACGCGTCATGTTCTCATTAATTTGCCAGCAACAACAACAACAACAATAAGAAGTAACGACGCCATCACTGATTTTCATGCCTGCCTGAAGCCTTTCTCCGTTTAGTGTTGTTGTTGTTGTTGCCGCCGCTGCTGTTGCGCTTTTTAACGAGCGCCATTTCCTAAACATTCTGCCATTTTGACATGCGTTGCTAATGCCAGTTGAAATATTGCACATACGCCACATAGTCCGTGGGCGGCAGGGCTGCTGCTGCTCTGTTAGTTCCGTCTCCATTTTCGATGTACTTTCAATCATAGCCCACCACACACACACACACACATCTTGACTCAAGAATGGCGAAACAAAGCTCTGAAGTGCAAATGAAATGAAATGTAAGATGTAAGAAGCAGCTGCAATAGCAATTTGGTTGCCCTTCCCTCTTCTTGTAGTTGTTGTTGTTGTTGTTCTTGTCAAACTGTCGTAAAACTTTTGTCTCTTTTGCAATTTCATTCACGCTACATTGCTTTGAAATATGATTTTTATTTCGGTTTTTTTTTTCCACTTTGTTCTGCAAAATAAACAAATGGCTAAAGCTGAAATAACTAGAACAAGTGCCATGTGTCATGCTGGGACCAAAAACTATTGCAAATATTTGAGTGTTCCTGAATTCAAATTTTAACTTTGTGGTAAAGAATTTTTAAATTAATTTTGAAGTTGATTGGACTTGGACTAGAAATAAAAACCCTTTGAGACTATGGAGTAATGCATATATTTACTTGTGGCTTTGTTCCTTTTTAATCCTTTTTTATACTCCGTACTGAAGGTACAAAGAGTATATTGGGTTTGTGCAAATGTATGTAACAGCCAGAAGGAAGCATCTCCGACCCTATAAAGTATATATATTCTTGATCAGCATCAACAGCCGAGTCGATATAGACATGTCCGTCTGTCCGTATGAACGCTGATTTTTCTTATACTTGCAAGCAGATCAAGTTTAGTTTTGATTTTTGCCACGCCCCCCTGCCTCCCCGCAAATTAAAAAAAACCTCATATCTTCCACAATTTTGAAGTTAGGTTGTTCGAACCTTCTAGACATGTATTCAACTCATCACTACTTATCGAGCCTCCATACATCGTTTTCCGATCAGATGAACGATAGTAGAGTTGCCACCCCGGCAATTTGAAAAACACCTCAAATATCCCGCAATTTTGGAGTTAGGTTGTTCGAACCTTTTAGACATATATTTTACTTATCATTACTTATCGAGCCCCCATACATCGTTTTCCGATCAGATGAACGATAGTAGAGTTGCCACCCCGGCAATTTGAAAAACACCTCAAATATCCCGCAATTTTGGAGTTAGGTTGTTCGAACCTTTTAGACATATATTTTACTTATTATTACTTATCGAGCCCCCATACTTCGTTTTCCGATCAGATGAACGATAGTAGAGTTGCCACCCCGGCAATTTGAAAAACACCTCAAATATCCCGCAATTTTGGAGTTAGGTTGTTCGAACCTTTTGAATTTTTTTTTAATATGATCGAGCCCCATTCATCGTTTTCCGATCAGATGAACGATAGTAGAGTTGCCACCCCGGCAATTTGAAAAACACCTCAAATATCCCGCAATTTTGGAGTTAAGTTGTTCGAACCTTTTAGACATATGTTCCACTCATCATTACTTATCGAGCCCCCATACATTATTTTCCGATCAGATGAACGATGGTAGAGTTGCCACCCCCACAATTTGAAAAAAAAATCTAATATCTTCCACAATTTTAAAGACAGGTTGTTTGAACCTTTTAGGCATATATTTTAATCGTCATTACTTATCGATCCACCATACACCCTTTCCAGATCAGATGAACGATATTCGAGGTATAAGCAAATCATATAATTACGATGGCAGCACTTGCACAGTTTGTGTGACTCCACGCTTTAAAGTTATTAGTTATATACAAACAGGTACAGAGTATATTACAGTCGGGCTTGACCGACTTTCTTACTTTTTTTTTAAATAGAGTATTTAAATTTCAACAACTCAATTAAAAGAATTCACACCTCCTTCTTCTCACATATTTTGTTAGCTGTCATTTAGTTATTTATTGAAGGAATGGCAAACTTTTTTGAAGCCCCTTTTGGGCATTGCTTTTAACAGCAAAAGAAATCTCAGCGGTGCGTCTAAACCTTTTTGGCATTGTTGCCAAGTTTTTTTTTAAACTCTTCATCAACTAAACGGGGCACGTGCAAAGGCGCAGAGCTCCCAAAAGCGAGCTACAATGAGCCAGGCAGCCGTTGACATTGATTTGGGTCTCCCCAGTGAAAGTAACCCATTTATTTACTTAAACTTTGCCGCGTTTTTTCGCTCATTTTGGCAAAATACTTTTTATTTCTGTAGGTCTCTCTCTCTCTCTCTCGGTTTGCCTAATAAGCAGCTTACATAGCAACGTGCAGTCAGTTTGTCACTCATTTTGCTTCATCATGCAGTAAGTGTGTCAATGTAACAAGCCTTCACTTCCCTACGCCAAGCATCCCCCCCACCCTTGCTCTTCTGTCGCGTATTTGCCTTACTGCTTAGTGCAAAACTTGTCATTTGCAATTTCAGCATTTTTTACATTTGTGTTTATTTGCACAGAGCTGAAGCAGTAGATGGCAACTCATGCATATTTCACATGCAAATGCGTCCCCGCCTCCTCTCCTCTCCACACATCTATTTGTGTTGAGGTTATATGCAAACTAAGTGCTTGTAAATGGTTTTATGCTTAGCCGCAGCATTAAATGAACGAGAACATCCCTACAAAATTTTACTTCTTTTTTTTTTTGCCTAAATAAACAAATTAATTTGCGGACGCAGAAATTTTCGCGTCTCCCTTTGCCCTAGTGCCATTAAAAGGGATTATGTGCTTGAGATTTTTGTGTATTTTTTTTTTTAATTAAAAAGTTATGTACTTTAAAGTTAAAATTAAATGTTTTGCAGGCAAACCAAAAGCTTGACAGGTTGGTTTTTTTTTTCCTTAATAGAATTTTTTTTGTAGCCACTTATCTGTTCGTTTTTTTATGATTTACAGGAATATTTAATTTGATGCTGAATTTCAGCAGTGATTTCAAATAAAATGCGAAGGCTGGGTTGTAAAAAATTTATAACACTAAAAAAGTGAGAAAGAAACGAAAACGAAAGAGACTAGCAAACGTAAAAAAATAAAGGTAAATGATGCTTTAGAAGGCGAAAAGGGGTGTTAAGTTTAAATTAAATAAATAACATAAAAAGGATATATATTGGATTTTGAATACCATGACAAATTATTTCAAAAAAAAGGGTTTTTTTTTTTTATTAACAGAGACAAAGAGTCTGTAGTTCTGTTTTTCTAAGGAAAAATAGTTTTTTTTTTTTAAAATAAAAATAAAGGGGGTCTTCTACCTTTGAAAAATTTTTTTCGATTTTTTTGTTTTGCTTTATTATAGTTCGTATATCTTTCTTTATATATTTTAAGAAATTCGAAATAGTTTAGCAGATATATATATTTTAGTGGAGCAATGTTCTTGCTATACGTGGAGTATTTTCAAAGTTGCACAAAACTTTAATCGCGCTTTTCTCGAAACCACGTTTTTTACCTTGTACCCGTTTTTTGCCAGTTCTCCTGAACCGCTTTTGATCAGCTATGTTGCGCCCAAATTGAATTTACTCTGGCCTGTACCTCAATCAAGAGGAAAAACATTTGTTTACTATTTTTTTACACTAAACTACAAAAAAAACTTAAAAAACCAAAATATTTTTTTTATTAAACGTCCGCCAATTTTTTTTTTTCAAAAAAATATTGAAAATTATGATTGAGGTACGGGCCAGAATTACATCAATTCTGAACATAACCTCATTTGCCGTTTTCAATTCGGATAACCTGGAGTCCCGGAATCATGTCCACCACCTCTACACCTTTTTTTTTTGAGACCTTAATTGGCAGGCCGATAACTTTTTGAACAGCCCTCGAAATCCAAAACATTTTTTTATATTTTATTATATAGTTAAAACAACACAAAGCCAAAAACCAAACTAAAAAAGTTCTTATGACTTTCTCTCTAGAATTTTTAAAAAAACACTCGTCAAAGGTAAAAGACCGCCTTAAACGCACTATACAAAATATTTATATTTTTTTTGAGACAGAAAGTCTCATATTCAAACAATTTGTTGCCATAAGTTTATAAATTCATCAATCCTCAATGTTACATACCAGACGGAAAGCCGCCCTTGCACCACCTTTTATTTTTTACTGTGCTGATACATAGTAGCGCTTAAAGTTAAAAAAGTTGTTTCCGATGCACGAATAAAAGCGGTCTCTAAACTATATTCTTGTTGTTTTGTAGGAGGGTCTTTTACATTTTATTTTCAATTCTTACCTATGGGCAACTTACATTAAATTGAGAGCGAGGAACAACAAACAAAAATAAACTTATTCTATTGGATCGTTCACTAAGTAATTTCGTTTCATGACAACAGCTGATCTTATTCAAATTTTTGCGCAGCCATCTTCACACTTAACCGCTTTACCGGTTTATATTTAAACAGCTGATTTAGTAAGGCTTATTTGTAAATTTTGTTAAATTTTTTGAAATAGTTTTTTTTTGGTGGCCTATCGAAGATGGACGATAAAAAATTAGCATTTTCGGCATATTTTACTGTTGTAATATCAATAGGGTAAAAATTCAGTTCAAACGAGGCGAAATTATATGATGTGTACGAAGAAGATGTGTTGACCGAACACCAATGCCAAATTTAATTTGCAAAATTTCGTTCCGGCAATTTCGATCTTACGGATGCACCACGTCCTGGAAGGCCTCTGAAAGCCGATGTGGATAAAATAAAGTCTTCGAATAATAACCCGAGAGATTGCAGAAAGATTTAATTTGTCTAACACGACCGTTCATCGTTTTTATATTGAGCACAACAATCAACTGATTGGAGTAATTCTGCAAAAGAATTTGAGTTCCAACTGCCTTACCCAAACGAAAGTTCTAGATTATGCGGCCAACGAGGCGAATGATTTTTTTTTCTTGTGATTTCACACAACCCAATTTTTTATAGCATGCTTTTAGGCTTGGCTAATATTGTAAGCATGAAATTTGCCTAATGAGTATAGGTTGGACATCTAGGAACATCGGATAACCGACTTATGGGACAACGCATCTGGTTGTCACATGTCCCGATCGCATTGGCCAAGATATGCGCCAAAATGAACCAATAATAGGAGTCTTAACGGGGCACTGCACTATAGATCACATGTCGTAGCTGTAGGAATGAGGATGAAATATAAAGCATCCAAAACCTTCTATGCAACTGCACGAGTGATGGCTGTTAACAAAGCATTGACAATTAGAAATTAAACTGATCGTGGCGAATAAAGATAATTATATTAATATATAATGTATTTATCCAATATGTTCTGCTACATATACAGAGAAAAAAATTGATATGAAATGGCAGTCATTTCCACATTTTTTCATATCAATTTCACTCCGATATGACAAAGATTAACTTGATATGATAAAAAATATCAATACGATCTTTTCTATAAAAAAAAAAATTGACTTGTCTGGGGGGCGCCGGCACACTTTGTAAGAAGACGTCTAAAATACTATTTATATTAACTATGAAAAAATTGATATTTTTAAAAGATCATTTTAACCAGCAAAGATTAAATTGATCTTGAGCTTTTTTTTCTCTGTGTAACAGTCAAGCTACATAAAATAAGACAACAATGTTTGGTTAAATATATTAAAATTTTATTTGAATTTAAATGAATTTCTTACAAATGCACTGGGGTAAGAATGTACCCCAAAGACAATCCACATTAGTTTTGACCACAGACGGTTTTAGGGTAAAGGAAAAAGAACCGAAAGCCTGTATATTTATTCTAAGCGGCTTACGGGTTTTTTAAGAACAAGGGCAAGTTGTCTGTATAGCTTTTTCGGTCGATTTTCAGGCAACTTATTTTTCATGTCTTCTTTCGCTAATAATGCATCTGTATTCTGGTTAAAGCAAGCACATGTTTAGTCAAATTTAATTTACCCCCTTTTTCTAATATTTTCTTTAATTTTTCCCCCTTTGCTTAACTTCAACACATAAAAACAATTGCCAAAATTATATTAAAACTTACATAGTATAATTTTACATAAGTGAATATTTACACAAAGCCCCTAGACATGACCCATTTTTTAATATTTTATATGTGATTTTGTATTTTTTTTATATAAATATATTTAAGCCTCTCGACAGCAGCTGTTACACCAAGCAAAATCAATATACAAAAAAAAAATTGCGCTATAGCAAATAATATATGCATCAAAAAAGAAAGAAAAAAAAACAGCTTTAATATTTGATGAGCTACGGGCCTCCTCCCTCACAACCAAGAAACGTGTCCGCCCCATTTTACTAGGCTGTATTTTCAATTAAATTTTCACAATTTTCCGTTGGCAAAGAGAAATGGCTTATGCGATAAATATCACGACAAATACTTCCGAGCAAAGGAGCTTGCCAGGCGTTTCTTTCTCATAAGTAGAGGGGGCAAGCACTTCCGGTGTGGCACATGTTGTAAGTGTCGTTGAATGCTGGGGAAAAGTGGAACAGCAGCAGCAGCAGCTGTTGTTGTTGTTGTTATTGTTAGCAATTAACATGGTTTCAACACTTGCCCGTTAACCAGACACAAAAGTTGCATGTAGTCGCCCTTTGTCGCCACTTGACGCTTGGACGCTTCAATTATGCACGCACGCCCAAAAGCATGCTACACTTTTCCCCCTTCCCCCTTCACCATTTGACTGTTTGACTTTGTCATTAGCAAAATGCACTCTCCCTTCTTCCAGTGGAGAAATGAAGCCAAGTGGAGCACTTGAAAGATTTATGCGTCTCGTTGTCATTGCATTAAAGTTTCAGACAATGTCGGCGCATTATTTTTAATTATTGTGGCAGCAGCTGCTTAACAACCATTTACTTTGCTTTTGAATAAATATGCAGAGACTTAAGAAGCGGCAGCAGCTGCTGCTGCTCTGCTGTCAAGGGGAAGGCAAATGCAATTGCACAATTTTCAATTCACCAAAAATGCTACACAAAATGTTTTGTCCAACAATGCACAAAGATGCAGTTTCAGTTTCTTAAAGCGACTTCCGGAAGCTGTTCAAGTGCTGAGCTGCCTGCTGAAGCCTTCAGGCTAATTGTGTGTGCGTGTGGCTCTGTGGGAAAACTTGCACAATGGGATTAGAATTTGGCCAAAAGCTTTTTCTTTTTCTTTGGCTGAATTAAGTTGAAAACGAGTATGAATTGTTATGGAATTATACACGAAAGCAATTGGGAGGAAAATAAATATAGAGAGATTTTGATCGGATTTGGAAAGAGATAAAAAAAACTGAACAGCCTGCTAATTAGAGCATAAAAAAATTGAGACAGACAGCCTGCTCGTTTTTCTTGCAAAATGGCCCTTGAAATAGCTATACAGAGGACCTTACAGGCGAGGCTAGGGTCGACTATTGTGCTCTCTTGTGCTTGTGAGTATTTTGGCTGACACTAAAAACACTTTCCGTACTTATTTTCGTTTACGGCCACGGTTGACCATGGCTATATGAAAATTTGAAATTTTCTCGATTTTTTATTAGTTTTTTCTTTACAAAAATGTCACTAGATTTCAGTATTTTCAATCCAGAACATATTGCAGCCGATCCCTATGTAAAACAGTCCGCAGAGACATCCCCATTAAAATTAGGAGTCTGAAAAAAAGGTAATAAAAAAAAAAAAAATTTCCTCAATGAATATGATTATATTTTTATTTCTCGACTCAAACAATAATGATTATTACCTGAGTAAACAAATAAAACTCAAACATTTAAATTTTCATTGAAAAATATATTTATAAGAATTATCTTGCTCGCAAAAGACCCTAAACAATTTTACAAATTTGTTAACTCTAATCGTAAAACTTCGGCTTTACCTTTCTTCTTTTTTTTACATAACCAAAAGGCTAGCAAAGATTATTATTCGCCGACTTAATTCAATCAACTTACTCCTCTGTCCCTTTTAATAATATACCTTATCCTTATGACATTTCTTCTTCAAACACTATAAATGCTCCCATAATTACTGAAACCTCTTTACTTTCATATTTAAAATCTCTAAAGTCTTCATATTCTCCTGGACCTGATAACATCCCTAGTTGTGTACTCAGAGAGTGTTGTAATTCTTTATGCAAACCTTCACAAAAGCTTTTTAATCTATCGCTTGACTCTACTATTTTTCCAAATCTTTGGAAAGAATCCTTCATTATTCCTCTTCATAAAAAGGGTGGAAAATCACATATTTCCAATTATAGAGGTATCGTCAAATTATCTGCTATTCCTAAGTTGTTTAAAGAAATTATAACCTCTACATTGCAGCATTACTGCAAATCGGTTTTGTAACCTTTTCAGCATGGATTTGTAAAGAGTCGGTCAACTACGACGAATTTGCTTGAATTCACATCATTAGTTAAGGATGGATTCCTTATGAAATGCCGAACTGATGTCAACTACACTGACTTCAGTAAGGCTTTTGACTCCGTGAACTATGATCTCCTCCTCCTTAAGCTTGATCGTATTGGATTTCCCTCCCCTTTCTTTTTGAATCTCTTCATATTTAAAAGATAGAACTCAAAAAGTTCTGCTCAGATCTAATATTTCAAAACGTAATTTCTACGTAACTTTCGGTGTACCTCAAGGAAGCCACCACGGTCCTTTGTTTTTCACTCTTTTTATTAAAGACAATATCTCATTCTCGAATACTTATGTAGCCGATGACGTTAAATACATTTTATCTTACAACCACCCGATGCTTTATTAGGTTGCAAGATGATTTAAATTCTCTCCATTTTTGGTGCTCGGTTAATCATTTATTCCTTATTGCGCAAAATGTATATTTATGTCTTTTTATTGTTGCAAACCTTCGCTAGTTTCCTATTCGATTGACAATGAATCCTTGCAACGAATATCAACTGTCGTTGATCTTGGAGTTTTTTTGATTGCAAATTAGGCTTTAATGATCATATATCCTGTATAGCGAATGGTGAACTTGGATTTATTAAACGTTGGTCGAAGGAATTCATCGTTTCTATAACAAAAATATTTTTTTTTATTTTTTTTTCCCCCTGGTGCTCCTCCCCCCCCTGGTGTCGGGTAATAAAGATATATATTGTATTGAGTTGTAAATTTTTTTGTTTTTTTCTCCTCTATACGGTTTTTGTTTTTATAATATAATTCATATATTTTTGCTGCTATTTTTTTTATTTTATTTTTTTAGCTTAAGAATATTATTTTATTGCTTCGTATTGGTTCACTTTACAAGGATATGCATCAATTTTGCCACAGCTTTTTTTGAGAGAGTCGTAATCGGAACTTGAGTGTTATTTTTGAGTGAAAAAAAAAAATCACAAATAATTTATTTTTTTTTATTTTTTTTTTTTCGTCAATTATAAAAAAATAGAAAATATCCATTACTCTTTGAGCAAAAAAAACAAATTAATAAATAATCATTAAATTGTAATTTTTATAATTTCACCTTTAATGATTATGGTCCCTTGTTTAAAGCCAATACATTTGGAAACAAATTTTGGCTAAACCCAAACTCAGTAAAATTAAAAGCTGAAATTCAGGGATTCCTGATGGAGCATACTCTTTGAAATCATTGTGCATCGATTACATTTTTTCAAAAAAAAATTGGTGAGCGGGGTCGTATACTTAATATTTAGTTTATTCAGTTTTCTAAGTTTTAAAAAAGGGCTCAAAAGATATCTTCAGTTTTTTTTTTCAACAGCAAATTATCTTATACCAAACAGTGCAATATTTAAGTCGAATCCCTCAATTATATTAACAGCAGTAATGGAAATTAAACTTCTTTGAGTGAAGTTTTCGCTGCTTATATCAATAGTAAACACTAGGTGGTCTCGAGCTGGTCTTTTACCTTATGACATGTGACTTTTACTTAAAAGCCAAAAAAATATTTCTATGATAGACCCGATTTATCATCTTCAATATAGCACTATCTGTCACATAAACCAACAACTAACAGTCACAGTGGTTACACTAATGTCAATAGTAAAATCAGGACATGGGCTTGACAGACGGCTGCAAATAAACAATAACAAAAACACTGACTCCAGCCTCGCTTATGAAGGTTGTTTTTCTGTTATTATTGTTGATCTGCGTGCACACTAAAATTTCATGCCCATCGCTGATCTAGAAGGTATGAAATCGGCCCTTAATTCAACAAACAAAGTAAAATATTTCGTTTTGGTTTTCCAATTGTTTATTAGATTTCACGACACATTTTCTTACAATTGACAAGAAAAAGACTGGCTTAAATTCTGAGAATCACTTTTAGGAATGTCAATTAAACGATATTTTTAACCAAAGATGCAAACTTTTATAATTTATTGTTGATTGCAACGAAAGGTTCTTCAAACAGTAAACTACTGTATGGGAAACAGGTACTTTTTTGTGTAGAAAGCATAAAAAATAAAAATCACAAAATAATCATAATTTTTTTATGTTATTTTTTCACTCCGAAAATATTCGTTATGGTCTGAGTCACAAAATAAAATAAAAAATAAAAAATAACCAAATAATCATAATAAGATAATTTCCTGTTGAAAAAAGAACTGAAGATATCATTTGCGCCATTTTGAAAACTTAGAAACCTGAATAAGCTAAATATTAAGTATGGGGCGTATACTTAATATTTAATTTTTTTAATATTTGTCACCAAATAATTTTTGGAAAAATGTAATCGATGCACAATGATTCCAAAGAGTAAGCTCCATCGGGGATAAAAATCAAAACTTTTATTATGAAATTTCATGACCTCGAGCACCACTTGAAACATTTTAGAGATTTAGTTTTTCGGAACGTCTGCACCCATCTGGTTTCTGCAAATATAATATATTTGTAATTGTCATTTTATATCATTTAATTGAATTGCTCTAATTGGACCCAGGGGAAACATAGGAACCTTTATTGTGTGTGAGTGTGTTTTTTTTTTTTGGCAGACTCAGCTGGCAGTTTCATCTCCATCAATATCTCACCTACTTCTACTGGCTGTTGTGTTGTCATCACATTATCGTACACATAATGCGTGGGCTGACCGAACGAAATAACAGTTCGTTTTGCCAACAATAACGGCAATGCACATAAATCAATGACAATCAAAATTCATTTCGTTTGCGTTGATTTATTGCTTTTGTTTTTGATGTGAAGGCCCTAACAACCGGTTAGGGGATGCCTGATCAGCAATGCATATTAATGCGAGTTATGTACAAGCAGTTGTCCTTTGCGCTTTGCTTTAGGTATGTATAAACATTAAAGATACACACACACACACAGAAGCTGTATCCTTTTTTTTTTGCTATTCTTTATCCTTCTGCCAAATCATCAATCAAACGCATGCGATTTGCTACAGTTCAAATTTCGCTCTCAGTTCAATCGTTCAGGCATTCAAGCAGAAATACAAATATTTGCTTTTTTTTTGCAAAATACAAAAGCGGCTCCTGACGAAAGCTTAGTCCTGTCTTGACTCTGACAGTAGAAAAAAGGGTATGCTTTATTTTTGGTTCTCTACTTTACTTCACTCACAGGTAGCTGAAGCAGCTGTTACTCTTCCTTCTGACTGCCTAATCTTCTGTGTGATGGGCTGACAACCTGTTACATGGACAACAGCTTCACTTTGCTCCGCCCGGACAGAGGCTAACAAATGGCGTTTGTAATAAGGCGCAGTGAAATTATTTAGAAAATGTGTAGCCGGGCCCCTGTGCCCCGTGTAACAGTGGCAAAGCAGCAGGGAATTTACAATTTTGTGGTTGTTGCTTGATGAAGGCATAAGAATGTATAAAGAAATGAAAGCTGAAGGGGCTTTTATTCAAAAATGAATACTTTAACCAAAAAAATGTAAGTTATGTGCATTAAGGATTAGTTTTTTTTTTTATAGAGTTGAATTTGTAAATGTTTACCGAAAACTTTGTAAACCCGCCAGCCCTTTTAAATGTTATAATTTTTTTTCCATTAAGCTTACAATTTGAGGGTCAAATTGCTAATTGCCCAGCCATTAGGCATATGCCACTTCAATTTCAATGCCTCTGCTAGACCCCCTGCTAATTGTTAAAATTTTCAATTAAATCCAAGGACAAAAGGGTTAAGAAAATTTGTATGTGAAAATTTCATTTTGAAAAGTAGTCGACAAGTAGTCGTCAGTTTTGTCTATCAGACGCTACGTGACTTGGCGAAATTAGTGTAGTGGGTGGGGAGGGTGAGCTAATGGCCAAAGGCTTTAAGTGTGCGCCTTGAACTTTGCCATTTGAGTGCCTATTTTCATGTTGATTCCATGGCGTATGAGTGATTTAAATTTAACGCAGAGATAAACACACAAAATGCATAATGAACTGGCTCCCCCTACATACCCCTATTTACATGTGTGTGTATGCCTGTGTGTGTGTTTTTAAGTTGTTATGCAAATGTTAAGCGCACAGCCGCCTTTTGACCTGAAAAGTCAATACGAAAAATTCACACGGCCACAAGCAATAAACACGAAAATATTCACTCATACTCATGCAATTTCCATACTACTACAAGTGCCACGCGGCAAGGGTAGGTGGGTGCCCTGTTGAGTTGGCTGCTTATGCTGGCTGGCTGGCCCACAAAAATGTCCTTTTTGATTTGAAACTTACTTGTAGAAGAAATTTTTTTAATAAAAGATATTTGAAATAAAAGTTTTCCGGAGTTGATAATAAATATTAGGACCGTAGATCCGTCTGGCAAACTAAACGTTGATCGTCTTTGGGGGTACATTCGTACCCCAGTACATTTTTTTTGAGAATCAATCAAATTCAAATGGATTTTAATGTATAACAATGTGAGTTTGTTTACCAAAACATTTTTGTATATTTTTGAGTGTTCTACAAAACGCTTTCGACCCAAAACCGCTCCAATTTCCATACGATTTAGGTCGATATTGGGTCGAAAGCGATATTGTTTGGAAATGAGGGGGGCCGTTGATAATAAATATAAACTTCAGCATAGTATGCACTTAACCCTTAAACCGTTTATGGTCAAAACTAACGTGGACCGTCTTTGGGGTACATTCGTACCCCAGTACATTTTTTTGAGAATCAAAAAAATCAAATGGATTTTTAATGTGAGTTTGTTTAACAGAACATTTTTGTATATATTTTCAAATGTTCTACAAAACGCTTTCGAACCAAAACCGCTCCAATTTCCATACGATTTGAGTCGATATTGGGTCGTTGATAATAAATATAAATTTCAGCAGAGTACGCATATAACCATAAAACCGTTTATGGTCAAAACTAAAGTGGATCGTCTTTGGGGTACATTCGTACCCCAGTACATTTTTTAGAAAATCAAACAAATTCAAATGGATTTTTAATGTATCATAAATTAAATTCGTTTAACAGAACATTGTTGTGTATTTCCGCATTTTTGTTCTACAAATCGTTTTCGTCCCAAAAACGACCCAATTTCCATACGATTTATGAGGGGGTCGTTGATAATAAATATAAACTTCAGCATAGTATGCACTTAACCCTTAAACCGTTTATGGTCAAAACTAACGTGGACCGTCTTTGGGGTACATTCGTACCCCAGTACATTTTGTGAGAATCAAATTCAAATGGATTTTTAATGTATAATAATTTAAATAATTAATAAAAATAAAATAATATATATATAATATAGCATAGTACGCACATAACCCCTTAAACTGTTTATGGTCAAAACTAACGTGAACCGTCTTTGGGGTACATTCGTACCCCAGTACATTTTATTGAGAATCAATTAAATTCAAATGGATAATGTATAATAATTTAAATTCGTTTAACATAACACTGTTGTGTATTCCCGGGTGTTCTACAAAACGCTTTTGACCCAAAACCGCCCCAATTTCTATACGATTTCTGTGATATGATTTGAATTTAAGTACAGCTAGTGGGGTCGTTGATAAAAAATATAAACTTCAGCATAGTTCGCAATTAACCCTTTAACCGTTTATTTGAAAAACTAACGTGGACCGTCTTTGGGGTACATTCGTACCCCAGTGCATTTTTTTTGAGAATCAATTAAATTCAAATGGATTTTTAATGTATAATAATTTAAATTCGTTTAACAGAACATTGTTGTGTATTCCCGCGTCCCAAAACCGCCCCAATTTTCTTACGATTTCTGAGATATAATTTGAATTTAAGTACGGCTAAGGGGGTCGTTGATAAAAAATATAAACTTCAGCATAGTACGCACTTAACCCTTAAACCGTTTATGGTCAAAACTAATGTGGACGCTTTTTGGGGGGTACATTTTTACCCCAGTACATTTTTTTATGAGAATCAATAATATTCAAATGGAATTTTAATGTACACTTTTTAGTGAATATTATACTATGTAGGTCCGTAGATAGTTTAGGTTCGCAGCTAAACCCGATAGGTGGCGCTGCAATTGGCTTAAAACCGGTTCAAAGGGTGGTTCAGAGCCATATCTCTGAAACTTTTTAAGCTATAAACTTTAAATTGGAGTGAAGGTGAGTAATATGGAGCTTAACATTTTACCGCTTCAAGACCGGTTTCAAACCGGTTCAAACGGGTTCAAAAGTGGCATAGAGCCAGATTTTGGAAATTACTTAAGCAATACCCCTAAAACTTGGTGTTTGGGTAGATAAGAGAAAGTTATTTATTTTCCCTGAGACAAATCGGTTTTGAACCAGTATTAAAAACCGGTTCGGAGCCATATCTCATATATGATTTAACGGTCCTTTTTATTCGTGTTTTTAGGCCCGTTTCAGTTCCTGTAGTCGGAATCACTTCCCGTAAATGAGGGCCTGTGGCAACCACAGAGCCCGGGACCGAAACGGGCCTAAAAAACTTCGTTTTGCTCTCAATCAGAAACGTTGTAAGAATTCTTGGGAGACGGGTGGGAGGCATTCGCATGGTCTTGTTGATATAATCGAAATGCAATTGCAGGGTATACTGTAACATGGTGCGAAGTATCGAATATTTACAGCTTATTGCTTGCAATTCCCAAGCGATTATAGCTTTTTAATTTTTATACTTTACTTTATGACTTTATTCAAATGTTAAGTTTTAAACGACCCCTTAAAATATGCTATGAAATAACTACAAAATTGTATTTCCAAAACAAAATTAGCACATTTGTCGGGTCCAACTGCGAGTAATTCCACACACAACGAAAAAAAAAAAAAACCAAATCGAATTGCGAGAGTGTAAACTTAATTAAGAGCATACGAAGAGAGTTGATTTTGTTTGATTTACGCGCCAGCAGCTGCATGGTTTAATTATACACACACAGAACGTGAAATGGGTGGGTTGGGGGGTCAGAAGTGTTTTCGAAAAGGTCAACAACGTTCAAGAGCCTGGCCCTGACCTATACGCATACCGGGCAGCAGCAGCAGCAGCTGTCGTTGATTACCCTCCCAAAAAAAAAAAATAAAGCCTAATCCCCGTGCGGGAGTAAAAGGACACTGGCTCTGGTGCTGGCATTTCATGGCTCATTAGGCATGCACATACGCTCTGTTCGGGTAGGGGGGCGGGGGGTGGGGAGCTGGTTGCAAAAGGCAGCCCAATCCAACTCGTAACAAATTCAATTTTCTACGACGCCGATTTGGTTTCCGCACGTCTTAAGCTATCGTAGGGGCTTCTCAGTAGACGGTTGCCATGAATATAGTTATTGGCTGGCTTCTCTCTCTCTCTTCTGATACCGATTGCGCAGTAAAATAAATGATAAGAATCTGTGCGCTCTGCTCATGAATTACAAATCGCATAAAGGATTTGCCACTGGCTCAAGACACAACGACACAGGGACTACACTCCGATTCCCTTGCATTGCACATTGTTTACTCAGCTCAAGATGGAAGATGGAGTGAGACAAACAACTCGAAGCATGCTGCGCATTTTAATGCATTGAGATTTAGCTAGAGCATTTGCTGAAGGAATGGTACAAGAAATGGAAGAAGCTCCTCTTAGATTAGGAGCAACAAAAAAAAAAAAAAGGATGCATTAATAAATTTGTGTTTACTTTTGAGTTGGGGGTAGAAAATCTATTAAAAATCTATCTATTGAGGGAAATTTCTAGAATTTATAACTTATTCTAGCCAGGGCCTGTGTGAAACGCTGAAATGGGAAAGTAAACTGTGTTTTTTTGTATTGAAAAGAGAATTCACTTAAATTGGCTTTTAATAATATAAAGTCATTCATTCCAATATGGGAAAAAAATAAGGCATGTGGCAAGGATCAGAATTTTTATTATGAATTCCGACTAGAGATTTGCATTAAGGGGTTACATGGGTTTGGATGGTCAAAAAAGACGATTTAAAAAAAAAAAATTATAATATAAAAACGATGAAATTTATTCACAATTTTAACATAGAAAAGGTCAACATTTAAAATATAATTTAAAAAAATTTCATCCAAAAATATGAAATATTCAGCCATTGGAAGCTGGTTTCCGGAAGCTCTCATCTCAAAAAGTAACTGTTGATAGATCTTTTTCTTATAACCTGTTTTTGCAATTCAAGCTAGTTATTAAACGAAGGATTAAAAAAATAATATTATGAAATAAAAAATTTTAAAAAATACCACAAATTGCCTTGAAAAATTTGTTTTGATTACCGAATAAACAAATATGTCTTTCAATCATTAGCTAATCAGATCTAGAAAAAGATTGGATCACAAGTTTTTGAGAAATCCTGTCAACCGAATAAATCTTAGAACCAAAAACCGATGTCTTGAATTTTTTGAGAACCAGTACCTAAACCGAACAGAACCAAAACAACGTTCCGGTACAGTTTTGGTTCTTAGAACCCGAACCGGAACGGAATACCTAAAAAATCCTAAAAAAAACTCAGAACCAGAACCGATATTTAGTATTTTAAAAACCATTATTCATGAACCTATATTCTAAGAACCGAATTATAATCCCGTTACAATTTCTGTTCTGAGTATTTTTCTTTTTCCAGTTTAATTACTTCATTTAGAGTATACCACGGCTAAAAACGATTACAAAATTGTATTTTTAAATGATGGTCGGTAAAGTTCCACACCTACATATAGTTTATATGATATTCCATAAAATATCAAAAATTCCAAGTAAACTTAGGGCCGATTTCTCAGCTTCTTCTGCTATGTGTCAGATAAACTTAGAATTGAATAGAATACCAGAAATTGCTTTGAAACATTTTTTAAACGAATGATTTGTTCAATAATCAGCTAATCCGATCTAGAAGAAACTAAATCGATAGTTTCTAGTTCTTGTTTTTTATAAATCGTGACATCTGATTAAAACTTAGAGTCAGAATCGTATCTGATTTCTTGAACTACTTCTCGAGAACATATACTTTTAGAACCAAACTGAACCGACACGACTTACCGTTGCAGTTTTGGTTCTTAGTAGAGATGAGCGCGTGTCGAATATTTTGATCACGGCACGACCGTAACACGAATAGCGTATTTCAAACACGCACACAACGACTTTATTAATAATGATAAAAAACAAAAAATTTAAAACAATGAATCGACTTTAACATTGACCAACAGCCGACTTAAAATTAAGATATTTATACGGTATATTTTGTTCGGTTGACTTATTGACTTAAGACCGATTTCTCATCTCTTACATAGAACTATATGACACATAAACCCTCAAATAACAGAGTAAATTTTCACTTATCTGAAGTCAGAACGCAACCGATATTTAGCATTTTTTGAGAACCGATATTTCAGATTCAACATTCATCGTACCAGTTTCGGTTCTGAAAACTTTTCCCCATTTTTTTAGTTTTATTACTTCAATCTGGGCTTTACTTAGTCTAAAGCGATTTCAAACTTACGAAATTTTATTTAAATGGTGATCGGTAAAGTTTACCAGAACTGCATATGGTGTACTTGATTATTCCATTAAATATGAAATATTATATTTTCGGTTCCAACTACAAAAGTAAGCTTAGAAAGTATTTTCTCCGGTCAAAGTTTATTTTGTTTAATTTACCTCTTTGTAACAAAATTCTGTTAAATAAAGTTTTAAAAAAGGATTAATTTTAAAGGATTTTCAAGATTACCTATACATAACGGTACGTATTGGTATTCCCATACGAAAACGAATACCTAATCAAACTAGAACCTGAACAAAATCTTTTTCCAAAAACAGTACCAGAAGTAGAATTTAAATACGACTGGGGTTGTTCCTCTGCGTCAAACCATAATATCGATTTATCAAAACGATGCAGTCGGTTAATAATTTTTCTTAGATTTGGGACAAGTACGTTCAACGGTCGGCGTGCATTAACCTGGATTGGCGGCTCCAGTGTTGTTATAATGTATAAACGAGGACTAACAAAGTCCACATTCTAAAAATAGAATCAAGTTAACCCCTTTTCAGCTCCCCCCCATTATGAAAATTAGGACGAGATTCATAAAATTTTGTATGAGATTTCCTTCTACTATCGATTAAGATCTCACAGATGGCAAAGCTGTCAAATCAAAACTAAGGGCTGCATCGCGCTGGAATTTGACATGTCGGCCAAAATATGAATTTACTAAAAGAAATAGACGAAAAAAACTATTTTTTACGATTGACACTCTGGCGGTCAAGGAGGTTACTCTTTCGGAAGGGACCAAAAAATTGGAATAAGTGTACGAGGCCTAAAAAATGACACTGAATAAAATAAAATAAAAATTTTTTTTATTGTGGTATTCCAAATAATTCAATTGTTGTGTATGTTTTTTTGGGGTTCTTTTCAAAAAAATTTTCATTCCCAAGGAGGTTACTATTTAACCCAACTAGTATTAGTCGGGCTTAATCGACTTTCTTAATTGTTTTGTTTTGAAATACTTAGGGTCCACACCAAGTTGCATAGCTGACTTACCTGGCCTTAAAAATTGCTCGCTCGCTAAGCTTTGCTGTTCCGTAATATCTGGACTTAGTCCATGCATCTCTTAAAAAATTATGGATTCCAAGATAAAAATGTAATTTCTTTATAAATTTACCATTTTTATTCGTTTCTCTGCAACTTTATTTTCCTTCGTCCAAGTTTGTACAGTTCTCGATGGTTAGGTTTTTTGCCAAGTATAATGAAATGGAATTACTTACCAGGTTAGCTAAATTCAAAGAACATACAATACATTACCTAGATGGGACATCTCATATCATACCAAAAATGTTTTGTACAAATTTCTGGAAAATAAAACACTTTGGTTTTTTTTTTTCGTTTTTCTATAAAATGTAGAATTTGTTCTGCTCATTTTATTATTGACTAATTATTATTTTCATTTTTGTTTAATTTAAGATTAATTAGTACACAAATCAGATCATTTCGTTTTAACGTTTTAAATGCTTAGATTAACTTAAGTTTTTTGTTTCACTAATTTTCAATTTGTTGTATTATATTTATACAGTGAGTTAAAGGAGTAGCCTTTATTTTTTATTGTAGAAAAAATTATTATCACCGTTTTTTCTTTTTTTTTTTTTTTTTGTTGTCGAAACTGGAAATTCTTAAAGTGTATTTGTATTGGTTTTTGTTTTTTTCGTAGTATGCGTTTTAGGAAAATAGCCTTTCTAACATTCTAAGTAGACTAGAGTTTGGTTTTTTCTTGAAATTTATACAATAGATTATTGTTCTTGGTATTGTTTTTTATTAGTTAGTTAAGGTTTTTTTTGGAAAAAATTAAGTCAAAGGCAGGCGTATAGAGAGAAATAGTATACGTATTTGGAATAACTGAAATTTTGGGAGGAAAAAGTTGTACAAATTGTATTTTTCTTAACTTGATTTCTAAACAGCCATTTCATTATTTTTTCTTATTCTTTTTGAAATATAGAAATATAGAGAGAAAAGCTTTAATGTGGCAGTCATTTTTTTTTTTTGGTAAATATTTGTTGTTAAATTTCTATCATGAGCACAATTGATTTTAATATTAATGATTTATTATATTTCTGGTATGCTAAGGCCACATTTAATTTATGTTTTTTTTTTTTGTTTATACTAAATTTCATAATTCTTGAGCTCGTAGTGAAATGAAAGCCTTTATTATGAAGCTAATGAGTCTTGAAGTTAGGTGAAACGAAAGAAACACAATGCCAAAAGGGAAGCAAGAAATGAAAGACCATTGAACAAAGGTAATTGAAACGAAATTACTGCACACAATGAAAAAGCAAAAAAAACAACTGATAAAGAGTGGGAGTAAAGTAAACAAATTGAAATTGAAATTGGCAGAGCTGGTTGGGTAGATAGAAAGGGGAAAATTGTTGGAGTTAGGCAAATAAAGAAACACAAAGAGGCTTGGGGAATATGAAGCAATTATGAGTTGATCAAAGGTAACCAAATACCTGATTGAGTTTAAGGTGGGTGAAAGGAAGTTGGGTATTTAAAAAAATATTGAGTAACGTTTTTTGATAAAACGAATTAGGTTAAAAAACTAATTAAATAAAATTTGAAATTTGAGCACGGTCGCCAAATTATCTAATATCAAATACGGTCATACTGAAGTTTGGAATTGTTTTCGGAACTCGGAAGAAGGAAGTACCACAAAATATAAGAGAACAACAAAATAATAAAGCAAAATTGAAAAAGCAACTGAACAAAAAAGAGCAATTGAAGTGGAACTTGCTCACTTGTTCAGCCTGAGTGAGCAATTCATGTTTGTTCACTTACCTAAATCTCAATTTTAAAGGGTTTGCACTAAATTAAAGGAAACCGTGAGCTCATTTTGAATTAAATTTTGTAATTAGGTTTCGCGCTAACCTAAGCCTTAACCTAAAAAGGGCATAAGCGTAAGACATAATTTAATTGTTAATCATAGTTTTCATATACATATACATATATACACAGTATACATACATACACATCATGTGAGTGTGAATCAACCTGAATTCCAAACGTGAAAACATGTCAACACTCACTTTATTTTTCCCCTTTTTTTTTCTTTCTTTCAAAGTAGCACAAAATAACGGAAATGGTTTATTTTCAGCTACCATTATCACGAGACATTGGCGGCCATACTGGATGATGACGATGTGGTTGATGGTGGAGGTGAAGGATGATGGGAAATGTGATGGACCGGAAAGCTCCACAGTGCAAAAGGCATCTGCTGCTGTACCAACAAAAGCAGTTGGCGTAATTTGTTGGTCGTCGTTGTAGTTGTTGTTGTTGTTGCTGTTGTTTTTGGCGTCGTTGCAGCCGCCTTCACTTCACAGGCAGCCCCCACCTGCCGCCTCTTGGCACATCGCATCTGCATCAGCTGCAGTTCGCCGCGTCGTCATTCATCCCAGAGGCACTGTTGTTTCTGTCGCACATAATAGGTGAACTGTGTACACTTGCGGCAGGTCTTGATGCCGCAACGATAATTCGTTGGCTGTGGCTGCTGCTGTTGGGCCCCGGATGTGTCCGCTGCCGCAGCGGCTGCCTTGCCTTTGCAGTACTTCAGGCCGCAGGGATACCAACCGATGCAGGTCTCCAGTGTACAGAGGCAGGGAGCCCATAGGCTGCTCACTTCATTGCAACGCGTGGAGAGCGTATCCGGGAATTTTTCGGTGGCCGCCTCCAGGCTGGAAATTGACGAGCCTACGGACGATGATGATGACAACACAACGGATTGACCAAAGCAGAAAGCAACCAAAAACAAAAACAAATAAAGAAGAAAAAAAAAAGGAAAGGCAAACATCAACAAATTTAAGTAGCAGAAGGGTAGGAAATTTTATGCTCGGCTGGCCGAAGCTTGTGGTGGACCCAGGCAGAGGATGTTGAACCAATGAATCTGACTGAAACAAGGGAATGGTCACTCTATACCTCGAGAAGGAAGCATTTCCGACCCCATAAAGTATATATATTCTCGATCAGCATGACGAGCTGAGTTCATTTTCGTCTGTCCTGCTATCTCCTCCTTCAGTTTTAAAACTATCTTGACCAAACTTTGCAAAAAGTCTTTAAATACACATAAGCTGCACATTTGTCGGAATCGGCCGGATCGGATGACTATATCATATAGCTGAACGATCGGTCCAAAAACTAGTTCTAGTGACAAAAACTTTTTTGTTTTTCATGGTAGCGTCTTCAATCGTGGTATATGTTAGTTTTATATGCTTCCACACAATTCTGGAAAAATTTATCAAAATCGGTTGACTTGAGGATACAGCTGCCATAGGAACGATCGGTCCAAAAAATAGTTCTTGTGAGAAAAACTTTTTTGTTTTCCATCGTAGCGTCACCAGTCTTGGTATATATGTGTTTTATATGCTTCCAGAAAGATTACACCTTTTACACCTTTTTAACATACACCTTTTTTAACATATTAAAATTTCAAATCGATATCTCAAACAGTTTTTGAGTTATAGCCATTTAAAGAGGAGCCGCTCGGCAGCTAGAGTGCTTCCTTAGCGTCTTTTAACGCGTTTTTTCTCGAAACAGTATTTTCCGAGTTTGCTGCAGCGATTACTCAAAGAAAAATGATCCGATCACTACCGAATTCTCGGTACACTCTCCATACAATGACCTATACATTTTTGTATGTGATAAAAATCTAATTTTGGCAGGCCAAAAACGACAAAAATGTTGAATGAAATTCGACTGAAACTGACTGAAACGCCGCCATTTTGTCAATTTTTAATTTTTTTTGATTGTAGGTCATTGGACAATATCTTCAAGTTAAACAAAAAAATTTTTTTTTTTAGATTTCATCCACGGAGGACTGCAGCAGTGGAGGACCTTTTTTTCGCGCCGTCGGAGATCGTGTAAAAAAAAAAAACAAAATACCGATATTCATTTCAAAGGCAGTACTACATTTTTTCCTCTAGGGCGAATACTAAGCATTATATTGAATATCAAAACTTGAAAAAGTCTGAACTCTAACTGTTTTTGATCAATTAGACAAAGTGTCATTTTTTTCCAACTGTATACTACTTAATGTGGTCGGAGACGTTTCCTTCTATGCGTTACTTGCATTTGGACAAAATTATAATATCCTCTACATGGGTATAAAAAACTATTATGTATGAGCTGATCATTGAATTTGCGGGTATGTTCAATCGACGAACTCGTTGTGTGTATTACCTCGTTGTGCACGAGTCGCAACGAGCGCTTGTTGTGATTAGCTCGCGGCTAAGCAAATGCAAGAGACCATAAAAAAAAACAACACGTGCGGCTAAAAGAGATAGCATGATCGCCTATGGTTTTGCTCCTTTTTGATTTGTTGTTTGAAAGAACGCAAGAGATTATAATCGCCACTCGCTCGGCGCTCGTTCTGCAGATTAAATGAGCTTGAACTATTATTACTCGTGCGTGCAAAAGGTTTGCTGGTTTTGGGTTAATGTCCAAACGAGCATAGCGAGCGATGACTGAAACAAGCCTAGTAAATGAATGAGAGTGTCCGCAAGTCAGGTGCTCGTTACAGGTCTCTGATGTAAATGTTAGAGTTGGGTCATATACATAGCTCTTATATTGCGTTTCGTTAAAAAAAAACATTTTCGCGAATTCAGATGAACAGGTCTTCAGCTGGCTTTTTATTTAAAAACATTTTTGCTAGAAAAACAAATAAATAATTGATTTTTGGAAATGATATTAGCATTTTATCGTCTTCAGAACTATTTTACTGTCCATGTGTGTAAATGAAAACCTAGCTTAAAATAAAATCGAAACAACATTTACCGACCTTGGACAAAATTGAGAAAAGCCAAGTTTCAAGTCGATCGTATATCCCATCCAATCTTTTCCTGACATTTGTAATCCCTTCATGGCGCTCCCCTAGACTCCACTTTTTCCAGAAATGTAGCTACAGTTTCTGTATATTTGTTTAGGGTAATCCTTTGATAAAGATTGAGATCGGAACGCTGAAGAGTTAACATTTAGAGTTTTTGAGTTATGGGGCAACCTACGTTAAATTTGATGACATTTTTAAGCTCAGGGTGCGATTTCTTTCACTTCTGGTTATATTCAGTATTAAAAAGAGATGCAAAAGAGACGGCTTCCTGAATTTTGGGGGACTTGAACAAAGATAAATTTTCTCATAGAAAATTTATAGGAAATCAAACCTGTCTCGTGGTGATTCGAGGATTTTAAATTATTTTCCGACCTGCCTGAAGAAGCATTTAAAAAATCCAGGTTTTCCTCGATGGATAATTCATAATTTGAGCTACATAAGAGAAATCACAGTTAAGTCACAACGCTAGTCCGTAAAGCAAAAACTGGACCACCGAATAAATATCTAACTTATTATTT
>JAEIFT010000711.1:0-103600 GCA_018904225.1 Lordiphosa mommai
TTTTGGGGTGTGGGAAGAGTTCATTAATTTGAAATCTGTAATCATCCATAAATGGGCAATATGTTTAAACAAGATCTGTGTGATTTTTGTTGTGTCGTTGGCAACATCCGCTTGACCCACATTTTAAGTCAATTTACCAAAATCAAATTTATACTCAGAAACATCAACTACAAATAATCCTTACACTTGACTTAATTAACTAATGATTTCAACTGCAGGTAACAAACTAACAAAATAAATTGAATTATTTTCTTAAAATTTAATCTAGCAAGATTTATGTTGATGTCAGGTTAAAGGAATTTGCATTACACCGAAAACAAAATCAATATCATAAAAGGAAGAAAAGCTTAAAGCTAACGGAAATGCTTTCTTCTCCATGTTACATATGCACAAACTCATTATACTCCTTGCACATTACTCTTAAAATATTTAGGCTATGAAAATGTTGAGAAAATTGAGAATTTACCGGTAAGACCAGTTCCGGACCAGTTTAAACACGGCTACAAACCATATTTACTAATTTTAAGCTTTATATGAACTATAAAACTAGTTTTAAGTTCAATCTCCTTTTGAATTAGTTATATAATCCTAATAATCCTAAATAAGAATAAAGGGTATTTTATAAGACACATCGACTGGTTATACTAATTACTATCATGCGCTCCCAAGATATTAAAGCCATTCGAGCGTATATAAGTTATTTAAATATACGAGATTACAGGGGGTTAGACAAATTCTAACTCATAGAATTTATGTAATCGACTGTAAGTTGGTAATAATGGGGCAGATATTTTAATGATTCAAGACCAGTTCCCACCAGTTCATAAGTCCAATTTCTTAGAAATTATTAAAACTATGATCTTAAAATTTGCAGTTTTGGGTAAGTAATAGGGAAATATTTTTCTTTACCAAAACTAGTTCCAAAGTATCTCAGAAACTATATAAGCTTAAATGTTGAAATTTGGTCTTAGGTTGGAAAAAAAGGAGTAAGAAATTTTACTGTCATGACCGTTCCAAACCAAAGTTAGAACCGGTTCATTCAAATATCTTTCTAAAAAAACGTTCCGAACATTTATGAAGAGGTTAAAATGGGACTTACTCCACATTTTACTGGTTCATGACCGGTTAAACCAAGCGAACCATTTCTTTCATCATTTAAATTTTATATTGATATTATGCATCTATTCGAAAACTTGAAACTTGAAAATGGGTTGGTTATATAGAGATATTTTCTCCCAACGGTCGAACCAGTTTTAACTCAGTTCAAATAATGGGTAAACAATCTCTATCTCAGCTACTATATAAGCTTAGATCTTGAAATTTGGTCTGTAGATTATAGAAACCGGCTTTAGGAGCAATTTTTCTCAATCGCAAAAATTGAAGAAATGAGACATTATACTGGTTCATGACAGGTTCTGAACCAGAGCGAACTGGTTCAAAAATAGGCTTAGTGCCATATCTCCAGAACTTAAATTTAGAGTTTGGATATCTGAAAATGGAATCAGATTTTTTTCCGGTCCAAACCCTGTTCCGAACCATGCTCAAAATCGGTTCAGTGTCATATCTTAGAAACTATATAAGCTATGATCTTGTAACGTGGACTGTAGATTGGTAATATGGAGTTAGACTGTTAGAATGGAGTTTTACTGCTTCAAAACCAATTTCGAACCAGAGTGAACTGGTTCCAAAGTGTTTCAGGGCCATTTAAGCTATCAAATTTGGAATATGGGTGGGTAATATGGTGATAGATACTTTTTCCGCTCAAAAACGGTTCCGAACCATTTTGAACTGGTTCAAAAGTGGTTCACTGCCATATCACAGCACATATTTAAACTACGTTCTTGAAATTTGCTCTGTATTTTGGTAATATGGAGTATGACATTTTACTGGTTCATGACTGGTTCCAAGCCAGAATGAACTGGTTCAAAAGAAGTTCAGTGCCATATCTCCAGACCTTAGAGTTTGGAGTATGGGTTGGTTATATGGTGTTAGATATTTTTCTTTATCAAAAATGGTTCCGAACCAGTTCAGTGGTGGTTTAGAACCATATCTTTAAGATATTTAATTGATTCAAGACCAGTTCCCAACCATGATGAACCGGTTCATAAGGAGTTCACAGGCCATTTCCCAGAAATCATTAAAGCTATGAACTTCAAATTTTGTGGTGTTGGTAATATAAAGTTAGAAATATGTTTTTGTGTAAAAACTGGTTCCGAACCAGAGTAAACCAGAGTTCAAAAGTGGTTCAAAGCCATTTATCAAATATTATTTAACCTTATAATTAAAAATGTTGTGTGTATGTGCGAAAATTTGGAGTTGGATATTTTCCTACTTTAAAACTGGTTCAAATGAGGAGAGCGATTCTTAGAACCCGAGCGTCGCTTTTTTCATTGATACATAACATTTTGATACACAATCTTACTGTTTGACGACCTACTTAAACTAGCAAGAAGTTTTCTCATAACTACAGGGTGGCTGTTGAAAGCTGCTACAAAAACAAAATGTAATAACTTTTTTCTATTTAAGTAATTTGCTTAATTTTTGTTTTATTTTGCAGATTGATCTTTATATTTGACAAAATTTCATAACTGGGGCACTGAAACAAGAATTTGGTTTATCCACCGCTATCCACACTGAAGACCGTAGTTTCTGTTTAAAGAGAGAGTATAGTAGCTCATTTGGAGGCAATACTCCGAGCAAATGGATCATAATGAGGCCTGTAAATAATTTTATTGAGCATGAGACAGTCGTAAGAAGATCTTATTTTTGTATAACTTCAGGTTCGAACGGAGGAAACTCGTAGATGAAATTCACCTATTTTAAAAATTGATTGAGTTATATTTAATAAAATTTAATGAGCTTTAATATGAGTTAATCAAATATTAATTCCATACACTAAAAAAAAGTTATTTGGGTTACTTAATGTAGCAATATTCATCAGCCACCCTGTTTTAACATCAAGGCACACACAATACCACAGAAGAGGCAGGTTGTCAAGAGAGCTGTTCAAAACCTCCCGTTTGTTTTAAATTAAAAATATAATTTTGATATAATCGAAAATATAATTCTTTTTCCAATATTGACCAATTTTTTTCCTGTGTAACAAAGAAATTTTCATCAAATTCATAACACACAATTTGCTAACAAATATGCACAACAATTGTTTTCCTCCCCCCTGCCTCACCGTACACACATTGCTCACACGGTCAATTGCACTGATTCTCTCAGCTCCCCAGCATCGACTCCATCATTATGCCGTTTACAATGAGTCGTAAAGTAAAGTCAAGTAAAACGGCAGCCGTTTGACTTTTGTTATGTCTGTGTGCGTGTGTTTGTGTGTGCGCCTATTTGACTTTGGCTCGAGGCAACAACAACAAGAACAATGGCCTAGCAAATAAATGGCAACTCGCAATAACATTAACCGTTAGCAGGCAGCGGCTTTGCCGGCCCAAAAATGCGGCATTCGACCCAATTCTCAACCAAAACTCTTTCAATCGCCTGCGTCATCGGGCAACATCACCAACTTTGTCTGCGTTGCTTTGCCGTATTCGGCTCACACAAGCAGACATACACACTCACACACACACACTCACACCTCCATTTTCAGCCCCACCTTCTTCAGCTTCAGCTCGAGCTTGAGCTTCACCAGTGTCAGTCAGTATGTTGGTCTATCTTTTAAGCACCCAAAGCAGGCACTTATCTATGAGTCTGTGTGCGTGCGTGTGTGTGTGTGTGTGTGTGCAAAGCCACTGACGTAATTTTCTTCAACATCCACAAATGCATTTCCGACTAGAGATGAGCACTAGAATTGGCTAAGTGAAGAACATTAGAGTGACTGGGAAATTATGTCAAGAACTAAACTTGATAAGTTAAACTGGCAATTTAGTTTACAACTTTTTTCAATTATCCAAATAAGCGAAAATATTTTAAAATTTTTTTTCCTTTTCTTCATATCATAAAAATTAAATTAAACGGAAAAAATAACAAAAACAAAATGCATGCAGTGCTTGGCGCCATATCACAGAAGGAAGTACAAACAAAATAAACGCTGTGGGACCGAGACTTTTTCTGACAGACGATCTTAAAAATATATGTATGACATTAGGCGCGTTCAGGGGGGCACTTTATCACTGATTAGCTTTACAAAACAGTTTTTTTATTTAGCATACTTTTGGGGGCCTTGTTAAATTGACATTTGAAAAAGCTCCATGAAAATATCATATTAAATGCAAGAGCAAGTCCTTCTGCTGATCAATGATTAGTTATAAATCAAGCTTTAAAATCAATACGCTTTAAATGATCTTAAAATTTTCAAATTTTTGTAAGCTTTGTTTTTAAATGATTGCGATTTTTACAACCCCGAAAAAAATGTTTCCCAGTATTCTTTTAAATTACTTTAAATTTTCGAGAGTTTTAGACATGAATTTAGGAACCCAATTTTTTGATAATTTAGGTGATATGTAAACTTAAACGAGTTTACAGTAATTTATAAATAAACAGCCATAAAGATTGGCTATTATTAAAGACAGGGGTGCCCTCTAAAAGCATATGGAAGAGCAGACACCAAAACATGTGTTCTATAAATCGTTTTCGACCCCTAAAACGACTCAAATCGTAGAGGAATAGGTTTCTTTTAGAACACTTGCGATAATCTCATGCTCGAACAAATTTCTTTTGTGTTCGAGCAGCCACAGCCAAAGAAGTGAGGGCAAGCTTTGACTTTGAATTCGTATGCTCGCGAATACTTGCGAGCAAAACAATAACAGAAGAGCTATGGGAGTATAGATGCTGGGTACCTCTGGTTTAAACTATTAATTTCCTTGCCTGAGTTAAAATTCACACCACGAAAATACTCAATTATGTCCTTTAAAATATCAAGATCTTTAATATTCAAGTTCGTGATATTTTTAAAAATTAAATTTTGATATGATTATAAAATATTTTTTTATTTAAATTAAATCAATATTTATTTTTTTCAATAATAAATTTTAAAAATATTTAAAATAATTGTTATATTCGAAATATAATATTTTATTTTTTTAATCCACTTAAAATAACCCAAAATAATTTTATTTAAATTTGAATTTTTTATTTATTTATTTTTTTTTTAATTCTAGTAATACATTTTTTAAGAATTTATTTGAAATATTTAAACTGTTTGTAATTGATATAACTCAAGAAGTATTGATTACCTCGTAGGTACTATCAGCACACTTGTTTCACTTGATAATTTTAACTCGAACACAATCTGGGTTGAAAAGCTCTAAAGATTTTCGTATAAACAATGAAATTTCGGAGTACTTAACTTATGGCTCATTATCACGTATATTTAGTACTGAAATGATATTTAATTCATTATGTTATGTTCTTGCCTGAAATCATATTGATCCTAGAGCTGGTAGAGACTCAGATTTAGAGATTTAGACTCGCCACGACACGAACACGGTAAGGGTCTTCCCAGATACGCACGGGAAAAGGAGCGTAAGCACGATACAGCACGGCATAGTCTCTAAAAAAGCAAATAAAAGCACGCTACAAGCAATTTACATTTATGTAGAAGCAACAATCCAGCACAAGTACGTTAATTTTGCTCAGCATACCGAAATTTTAACTTTTCCCGATTTTTTGCCATGGGTAAACATAACACGGGCAGGCACGAGCGCGCACGAAATAAGATTTCAATACGTATGCGTGCTCGGGCAACAAAAAAGGACAAGTAACATTGTAAAGCACCTAATAAATGAGGCACATAATACAGATTGAATGGTTACATACCAGAGCTGTAAATTGAAATTACCATTACATTTACGAATACATTTTTTTTTTAATTACCATTACAATTACGCATTATTTGTACTTAAAAAATGTCATTACCATTACAATTTTTTTAATAATTTTGTACAATAATAAAATTTTTTTGGTAATTAAAAAAAAAATTGGTAATTAAAAAGTAATTTCAATAAAATTTTTTATTACATATTATAATTTGACAAAAATTTTAAAAAAATTTTGAATAGTAATGGAATTTTTAATAACGAATAAATAGTAATAGTAATGGTAATTAAATTATAAAATAATCAAAAAATTGTAATTAAAATTTTAATGGTAATTTCAATTAACAGCTTTGGTACCTACAAGCCTCTGGATTTTCCGAAAGTCGTCGAAAGCTGTTCCTAATAACATTTGTCGTTGTATACACAAAAGTGAAAAGGCTCGGGACTGCACTGATTTTAAATTTTAAAGCCTTGTATAAATCTACTCCACCTTATTTAAGGCCTTCAAAAAATTTTTTTTTCACAGAAAAATCCAAATAGGCATTTCTTTTAGAAATGTTTTTCTCTTGGAAAAGAATCCGCTATTGTCAGTACGTGTGGGTCTTATCTTGCCCATAACTTTTGAAAAAAGAAATTGTAATGCTAATTTAAAACCAAATATACCAGCTCTCACTCAAAAATATGGTGACTCACTTGAAAGATATTTCCAATTCCCACATTTCACTTAATTGCTCATCTCTATGGCCGGAAAGCAGCTTGGCCATCTGACCACAGTCAACGCATTGTCGGCAACTTTGGGCAAATGTTTGTGAGCAAAGTGTTCCACTCGGTGTCTATCCGTGCTATGAATGTATGTATGTATGTATGTTTGTATGTGTTCCAATTGAATTTCCAATTTCGTTGGCCACCGCAACTTTTCTTCAATTGGTAAGATTTAACCTTAACTTGGGGTGGTGCTCGGGCTGCCTCTCAGTTCGCCAATTTAATTAGCCATTAAAAAATCGACTTTTCTCAAAGAATCGGACACGTGCAGATTTTTTATTATTTCATTGGAATTTTTTTGTTCTTTTCTTTATAATTTATATTTATGCCGCATCGACGACGCAAGCGAAAAAAGAGAGAGAACAAATTTAAGTACGCAGACGAATTTATGCTGATATGTGAGATTCGCTTCATCATCATTTGTTGTGTTGCCACTTAACACCTTTTGGCAGCAGCTGCCGCACCCAAGCAATGTTAATAAATGCCACCACCACCCCAAATACCTCCACCATTTGTGCACCCATCAGTCTGACAGATGAGTTGATCTGCGTAGCACAGCAAGACTTTAAGTTCGTCGTCATCGTCATCTTCGTTGTTGTCGACGACAACCAACGGCGTGCCCTGGTGAGGTAAAAAGTATTAAAAACTTTTTAAAGCTCTTCACAAGATTTTAAGTCAGGCCAAGCGAATATACACCCGTACGCATGTTTTTGTTTCGTTTTTGTTTGCTTTTAAATATTTACACGGATTTACAAGGGGCCCGGTTATCAATAATCCCATTTTGTTGATGAACATAAAATGTGTGTCAAACTTTAGCCACTAAACAACTATCAAATATGGTGTTATGAGTTTATGAAAGTAATTTGAAAAAGTTTTTGAATTAATAAGTTGGAGGGAAAATATGATATGGGAATATTAGGGTTCTTTTAGTTATAGCCACACCAGGCTGAAAATTAGGCCATCTAGTGGGATTAGTGAGCTGCACTGGAAGTTGTTTATGCTTGAATTTTAATGCAGAGTATGGTTTTATCTTGTATACATTACTCAATTACTTTAAAAACCATTTTAGGAATAATGTCACAACAAAAAGCTTAAGATTTTCGAAAGACGCATATTTCTGCATTATAAATTCAAGATCCGAAGATATTTGAATTATGAAAGTCTTGAGCTTTATAATTGAAACAAGAAAATATAATCGAATTTATTGAATTTATATAATTATAATTAATAATTATTAATAGTTGTTAATATACCGAGCCCGCTAACCCCAATTTCTTAATAATATTACAAAATTGTTGCTTAATTTATGCACAATATTTTCTTAGTCAAGACAGCCATGCAAATACTTCTAAGAATATTAAATTTATGTTATTAGAATATTAATTTAGTTTTGTTTTTTTTGTGGCCTATTTTTCATATATTTATATGTATTAAAAATTCGATTTAACATTTTAACTCAATATTCCAACCAAAAATGATTTTACAGGGCTCACATTTGTTTTATATATTATTCTTGAATTTCAAAAGATGACAAGTTCTAAAAATATCGTTGTGAAAATTTTGAACAATTTAACGAGATGAAAACGATTTTTTTTTAAAACTTTAAAACCCCTCGTGCCCATTAAAAATAAAAAAAATTTCTTGGTTTTCACCAGGGATGCAAATTGGTTCTGAGCCGAACCGAACTCAACCGTACCCAGACCGAACCAGTGTTATTTTTAGGAATTCCAAACACATAGTGGCGTAAAGCAAGGATGTCTACTATCCCCTCTACTGTTTACGTTATATCTTATCAATCTTGATGATCACTTGAAGGAGAACTATTTATCGGGAACGTTAATATAAGACTGCTTCTATATGCGGATGACATTATCATATTATCTGACGATATATATGTATTACAGAAAATGAGTAATCATTTGGAGGACTACTGTGATTCGTGGAGAATCGAAGTGAACATGTCGAAGTCAAAAATTATGGTTTTTAGGAATGGTAGCAGATTAGTTGCTTCAGAACAATGGCTTTACAAATCAAAACATATAAAAATCACATAATCCTAACACTACGAATGTCAGTTGGAGCACATATTAAGGGGGTCTTCTACCTTTGAAAATGTTTTTTTTTCAATTTTTTTGTTTTGCCTTATTATTATAACTTGGACATTCCCCTCTCATCCCCTTTAAACCATTTTCCAATATTCGAAATAGTTCAGCAGCTATATCCATTTTAGTGGAGCAATGTTCTTGCTAATGTGAGTATTTTCAACGTTGCTTAAAACTTTAACCGCGTTTTTCTCGAAACCACGTTTTTTGACCTGGTAGCCATGATTGGGCCAGTTCTACTGAACTGATTTTGATCAGCCATATTGCAATCGTCGCAGAATTGATGTAACTTCTGGCCCGTACCTCAATCAAGAAGAAAAACAATTTTTTACCTCATTTTTAATTTACACTAACCTCAAAAAAAAAACTTGAAAAATCAAAATTTTTTTAAATGGCCGTCAGTTTTTTCAAAAAATATTAAAAATTATGATTGAGGTGGCGGGCCAGAATATACACAAATCTGATCATAACCTTATTTACCGTTTTCTACCCGATAATCTGGAGTCCTGGAATATGGGTCATTCCATGCACTCAGCCACCCAAAGCGAGAATTTAACCTATTTTTTTGGACATCCCCACCACTAACGAGATAAACGATAAAGAACATAAAGCTTAAAATATTATATATCAACCTTTAGGGTGCATCCGATTTAAGGACCCAATTGGTGATTCTACTATATCTTCTATCCGAGAAAAAAAGGTTCTAAAAGTCCATTCTTAAGTAATTTAATGATTTCTTGTCTTTTTTCCAAAAAGAGCCAACCAATATTTTTATGAAATAATTTTTTCTGGTAAAGGGATATCCGTATACATATTTTAGAGAAAACCTTACGATGGGAGAATCTAATTGATTGCGCGAGAAAAATATTTTTCTTATATACATTTTTTTAAAATATCCAAATTTTTATTATGTCAAATCAAGGAAGTAATTTTAAAGCAACATTTTAATATCCGTCGTGGTTCATAATATTTTAGACATTTTTTGAATCATTTATTTTTACTTAAAAAAAAAATTGAATTTTAGAAAATTTTTTCCTCACGCATTAATTTATTGTCCCGTCGTGAGTTTTTTTGTAAAATATGTATACGGACATCCTTAACCAGAAAAAAAAATATTTCATGAAAATATCGGCGTCTAACATACAGGCTAGATCGACTCTCCCATTAATGCTGATCAAGACACTTTTATGGGCTTGGAGAGGATTTCTTCTATGCGTTACAAACATTACACCAATTTTAATATACCCTTTGCTAGGGTATAAGAAATCGACCTTGGCAAGACCTTATTGCTTTTTCTCCACTTTACGCAGAGAAAAATAAATAAATAAATAAAGTATTCTTTATACAAATGTTTTATAATTTATCGTAACTCTCCTAGAAAAACTGGGTATGAGAACCATCTCACCAGCTTCCTAAAACACTTAGTTTCAGAATGAATTGGTCTCGTTTTTGGGATTTTTGTAAGTGTCGCACGGTTTAGCAGTCCATTGAGATAAAATACAATAATATTATGTTAAACCATATTATAAATATATTTAAAATTCATTTGAATTCAATTGATTTTCATGAAAATGTACTGGGTTACGAATGTACCCCAAAGACAGTCTAAGATAGTTTGGATCATTAAAAAGCTTGACCACTATTTTCTGAGTGCATTGAATTACCAACGAATTACCAGACGAATCAGGGAACAAATAGTAACAGGAGAGCACAGATTGTATGCTGAACCACATTAAGGGCCTTCATGGCATACAAAATTGTATCCGTAGATATACCAAACAGTACGAGGAAATTTTTCTAAGCACACAAAAACTCAACTTAGTGCCCGCGTTCGTTTAGCTAAACCCCAGCCCAAAAAGACATTAGCAACATTTTAAGCCAGACTTACAAACTTTTAAAAAATTGTACACTTTGGTCAAACTGGAGATATTAGATAGTAGCTCTAAAACTCAACTAGACAGGGATGTTTAGGTTTGTATTAAAAACCTTATCACTTTTGCATTGTGAGAGCTTATTTGTCATTAATAATAATGAGTTTAATAATATGTTTATGTTAATGCACTTTTGTTTATTTTTTTTTTTTGCAGCCAAGTATTTAATGCTGTCTGCGACACTTTTAATTTATCATTGATTTTGTCCTGTCATTTCATATTCATTAAATTTTTTTTTTACACATTTAATTGATGTAGTTACCTACCTACCAATTGAAGTAAGTACATATATAGTACATATATATTTATTTTCATTTAAATTTGCTCGCATTTCGGAGCATACATATGTATGTATGTATGTATGCTAGTGGCAGAAATTGATAAACCAATTTTTAATTTTTTTTTTCGTTTGTTTGTCTGTTTTTTTTATTGTGTTGCTGTGCTTAAAATTAATGCCCCAAACTGACTGCCACACATATATTGGATGGCAGTGCTCTTTTAATAGGCTGACGATTAAATGCATAAAATTGCCATAAATTTGTTTATGCATTTGTTTTGTAACTGACCATAAAGAATGGCGCTGAAATGTCATTTGGTTGAAAGCATAAAAAAACAAGCCGGATATGAATAACTTGTTTCCTAGTCATAAATTGTGACATATTATTATATTTTTACATTTTCCGTTTAACAAATTTGGCAAAAATAACAAACCATTTTATGTGAACATTGTCATTAGCGTTAAAATGATGCTTCTTGCTTAAAGTTGGCTGACAAACTTTAAGTTTTTAATTAGATAAAGTTCTCAGGTTTTATGACAACACAGACACATTTGAGGCTAAAAGCTAAGCTCCAGAGCATCTCCCAACTGCCTAAGTGTAGCAATTTTGTTACCTTGGCTAGTTGCAGATTGCGCACTCACACACACACACAGAAGAAGGGGAGCCTTGCTTGCAAATCCCATTTGTCACGCTTGCAATAAGCCCCAGTGTTTGTCAGTTCTCCATTGACCCGGCAATGTACTCGTCTGTCACCCTGACTTTCTCCCCCTCCCCCCCCCCCCTAAAGAGGATTCCAATGTGTTGGCCTTGTAAAATCTAATTTAAATGCAAACGCAAATGTCAAAAATTGTAAAATTAAAAATCACACTCAAACAGATGACTATCAACTAGTGAGTGTGTGTGTTTGTTTGTTGTGTGTGTGCACACATGTCGCATACGCAACCAATTTTTGTAGCAACTGTCACATTACGTATACGTAATCAGTCGACATCGTTAGCCAACCAAACAGGAGGATGCCACATATTGGCACAAATTCACAGAATAAAGGCGTTAAAAATATTGAAAAATAGTTATGAATGAGCTTACTCGACCACATTGAGGCTGTGGAATGAAAAAATAATATATTTGTTGATTTTCAAAATTTTCAAGGAATTTTAGAATTTAAAAAAAAAAAAAATATTTAATCGTGTTCACGATAAAGTGAACACTGAAATCTGGTCCAATCATAAAGGCCAGAATAAAAATTATAAGACAAATTAAAAATTAAACAATAAGATAAGAGAAAAAAAAACGATTGTCGAGTGAAAACCCTACAATCTAACATTTTTAGTAACAATTTCCACGCAAGAAAAAAATGATCTTTTTAAAAAAAATAAATTTTTCCATACAAAATATAAACAGTCTCTTAGACGTTTGCCCATGAGTGTGTGCGTTGGCTGACTGCGTTGAGACGTGCAAGGTTCGGAGTTCGATCCCCCAGACAAGGCAAAGTTTTTTTTTTTTTTTTTTAATAGAAAAGATCGTATTGATATTTTTAACATATCAAGTTAATCTTCGTCAAATCGGAGTGAAATTAATATGAAATTGATTTAAAAAAATGTGGAAATGACTGCCATTTAATATAATTTTTTTCTCTGTCTGAGTTCCTTTGTGTAGAAACCTTTTGAGGGAGCTAGATCCATCCTGATCTTTGTATGAACCCTGAGATTTGTTTTAGGAAAAACAAGCTCCTGCAGGTACTAACTGACTGCCATTTTTGAGTAGCTTTCTGCTCGAATAATTTTTTTATGATGAGCCTGCACGTAGCCATGGGCATACCTATATTTTCTTATTTCGTTGGAGGTTGGTGGTAGTGCCTTGTTCGCGAGTTTTTCTGCTTTGCAATTGCCCTCTATGTCGCTGTATCTTTAGACGGGCTTCTTCAGCCATCACTTGGAGAGATTTGCGACAATCATCAACCAATACCGAATTTGTGGATATTGAGCCAAGGGCTTTATTTATTGCTTATTGTACTCAGCGTCCGAATTGAGTACTGTGCAGTATGAAAGAATTCCTGATGCCGAATTCGTCGGAGTATACACCGCAACCCACTCTATTATCGACTTATCAGCCATCGGTGTGAAGTTGTATAGATATCTGAAGGAATGAAAAGTATTATATTGCCAGACGATTGCTTAAAAAAAATAGAGGTTGAAAACAGTGTTGGAAAACAAAGTTGGAAAACAGTGTTGGAAAACAATGTTGGAAAACAGTGTTGGAAAACAATGTTGGATTACAGTGTTGGAAAACAATGTATTTAGAAAACAGTGTTAGGCTGCGTTCACACTGTTCGACACATGAGACATGACAAACTAGTAGGCCCATTTGTTGTCCTGTTTTCATTGTGAATAGCTTGTCATTTGACTTTCAAACAATACAACAAGAAGGCTAACTATATTATTATATCTTAAGCATCGAAGAATGTGAACTCAGCCTTATACTATATACCATGTTTTCCAGAAATCGCTTTCGACACAAAAACGACCCAAATCGTATGGGAATTTGGACGTTTTTGGGTCAGAAGCGATTTGTAAAACACCTGGGATAAAATTGTGTTGAAAAATAGTTTTAGAAAACAGTATTGGAAAACAAAGTTCAAAAACAGTGTTAAAAAGTAGTGTTGAAATAAGTGTTGGAAAACAATGTTGAAAATGCAAGTGTTGCAGAAAACAGTGCTGAACAGCAGTGCTAAAAAGCAGTGCTGAAGTGCTGAACAGCAGTGTTGCAAACAGTGTTGGTAAAATGAGTAAAAATAGTGTTGGAAAGCAAAAATCGGTAAGCCCAACTGCACCCCACCATGTTTTTACATTTTATCCATTTCCATTTAGTAAAGACGGCCAACTCTATGGTAGCAGGATACTAATTAGTATTTTAAAATAAATGACTGAGAAATTTTCGATAAAAACAAAAATTGTAAAACAGTGTTGAAAAGCAGTGCTGAAAAGCGGTGCTAAAAGCAGTGTAACAAACAGTGTTGGTAAAAGAGTAAAAAAATAGTGTTGGAAAGCAGTGTTTCAAAAGGGTGATATAAGAAAAAAAAGAAAATAGAGAGGAAAAGAGGTATAAAAATTCCCTAAGCCGGAAATTATAGTTTCATATTAAAGATGCCTCAGTCGCTTGGTCGTGTGTTGGGCCCAGGTTGGGGCGGGGGGAGTGACAATATGTTGTTATTGGAGAAGTCAGTTTGTTCCCTACTCTCTTCCCCATTAGGAGTAAAGTTGTTTCATATTCTAACCGAACCGCCAATTGCACCGTGAGCAAATAAGTTGGCTGCAATATATCTCGGAGGAATAGGAAAAGATTTATTTTGGAAATTTGGAAAACATTGTGACGATGAAGTTGTCTCAGTAATTTTCCTCAAATTCAAAATTCTACACCTTTAAAACCATCAAAAGTCTTCAATCTTGCAGAGTCTTTTGCCAAAAATTCGCTAAGCCGGAAATTGATTTCATTAAATGTCTCGTCGTTACCAATATACCCCAACAATTTGTGTGTTTATCCCAGGATAATATAGCAAATCGAAATCCATGTTTATCAATCGAGATGCGTTTGAAAGGTTTTCACATCAAATGTCAACTATGCTGATTGAACTGACTTCCTTCAGCTATGTTGGAATTTTGCCATTTATTTGTTTTTTTTTGGATTTGTATTTGTGGTGTGAGAGCCACAAAAATAACAAATTTTTGGTGGCTGTCACAAAATTTGTATTTCATCAATATAAAATGTAATAAAAAAATACTCGCATTTGATGTCTGTGTGTGCATAAGCAAGCTGAAAGAAATGAATAACTTTTATTTCCAGAGAATATTTCATTAAAATTGCAATGCGTAAAGTTTCATTTATATGCCATGTTGCATTTGGGTTTTCATTTACATTGACTTATGCACGCATATGTATTAGTGTGCGTGTGTGTTCTTATAGGTGTCTGCAAACGAATTTTATTTTAATTTATGCGCCGACATCAACAGACAGCAGCAAAAACTAAAGCCCAGGTCGCCGAGGGGGTTAAGAGTTTACAAAGCCAAAACACACACACACATACACAGACACCGACACGCACGCACACACATATGAAAAACGGAAACGGAAATATGCGCAATTTCTCAAGAAGACAATGTCTGGGGCAGGAAAAAAAAAAAAAAAAACTTTCTTGTCATTTTCTTCAACTTTTTGCAGTTTGCACAAAATTGTTTAAGTTTGCGCTTGTTTGAGTTTTCTTTAGAGCAATTTTTAATATTAAATGGGATTTAGCCTCCTTCCATCTCGTCCATTAACCCAGACTGGAACACATTTCATATTTTCTTTTTTTTTTTTTGGCAAAAATTCAAACAAATTTAGATGGAGATGTGTAAAATGAGACGTCATTTTAAACCACCACATTTCATATATTTTGATAGCATCAACACATTCCGTATGTTCATTGGTCATGTCTGTCTGTCCGTATGAACGAAGAGAGATCTCAGAGATGGTAAGAGCTAGAGGTTTGAAGTGTATGGAACATATAATTCTTATACCTGCAGGCAGATCAAATTTATTTTAATTTTTCCCACGCCACCGCCCCCCGCAAATTAAAAAAAAAAATAACTCCCACAATTTTCAAGATAGATAGTTTGAACATTCTAGACATATATTCTACTACTTATTATGAATCGATCCGCCATACATCGTTTTTCGATCAGATGAACGATATTAGAGCTATACGTAAAAGAAAATAAAAACCAACGACAACAACAACACCGCAGCGATTGGTAGAACTTACGCGAAAGAGAGAGCGAGAAGGCAATAGCTAACTGGTAATTTTCCAATTGGATGGCAGGATCTAATGGGACTGCGACGCTCTCAGTTTCCCCCCGCCTTCCCATAGATATTTGTGTAAGTAGGCAAAGACCAAATATGAGAGGAGCGATGCAATTGAGACGACCTGCGGTCAGAAATCACGCGTGATTTCCGAGTGACTAATATAGATACGTTTATGTTAATAGGAAAATATATACAATTTTTTTAATTTTACGAGTTATGTACTAGGGTAATTCTACTCATTATTACTTATCGAGCCCCCATACATCGTTTTTCAACCAGATGAACGATAGTCGAAAGAGTTGCCACCCCCAGAATTTGAAAAACCGCACACTTTAAAGTTACGTACAAACAGGTACAGAGTATATTACAGTCGGGCTTGACCGACTTTCTTACTTGTCTTCATTTGGGATCCTAAATGTAACAGAAAATATCAGTTTCAGGCAGTGACATAGTGTTATACATTTTCTATGTAAATGATTAAAGAAAAATTATCCAAATTGTTTATTTATCAATTTGTAATTCCAATTCTGATTTCGGAAACGTTAATCAATATTAAAACTATAAATAGAAAAATGGGAATACGGTACTTTTTTGGGGTCGAAAGCGATTTATAGAACACGAGAAATCTAGAGAAATCCAGTGTGTAATCCAATAAAAGTAATTAAGAAATTCTATTCTAAGCACACAGAAAAATAAGATCCATTAAAAGACCCTTGGAGTTTATACGTAGATTGCTAAATATATTTCTGGCCTAATAATGAAAACGCGAATATTTATGATCAAAAATGGTTTTATTGTTTTTCAAAGTATTCTCCAGCAAGATTCAAACACTTTTGCATGCGCTCAAATTCCACTCCGATTGAGACACCTCCAAAATATGGTTTTTTAACTCTTCAACAGCATCTTCTGGCGACGAAAATCGTTGAGCACGCATTTTTCCCTTGATGTGCGGGAATAAAAAGAAGTCATTGGGTGCCAAGTCAGGGGCTGTACGGCGGATGACCCATCAATTCGACGTTTTGGGCGGTCAAAAAGGCGCTGGTGTGAGCTGATGTGTGAGAGCTCGTATTGTCATGGTGCACAATGATCTGTCAAATTGTGGTGTACCACTCAGAATTGACCGTCCTACGTTGCTCAAGCGGAACAGTCGCCACATGACCAGTTTTACCAAAGAAACAGGCGACCATTTGCTTCGAAGTGCTTCTTCCACGAACGACTTTCGTTGGATTTGGCTCGTCTTCGAAGACCCACACGGTCGATTGCTGTTTTGTTTCGGGCTCTAAGCTAGATCCACGATTCGTCACCTGTGACGATCTTATAAACGTCTTTTGAAACACCGCGATTATATTTTTTCAAAATTTCTTTGCACCAATCCACACGAGCCTTTTTTTTGAGCGATTGTCAAATTGTTCGGGATCCAACGAGCAAACCTTTTTTACGCCCAGGTGTTCATGCAATATCGAATGTATGCTGGTGGAAGAAATACAAAAGGATGCCTCTATCTCACGGTATGTCACATGACGATCTTGCATTATCAGTTCACGCACGGCATCAATGTTTTCTGGTACAACGACTGTTTTTGGACGACCTTCACGTCGCCTTCGCCTTCGAGCGAGCGTCGACCGCGATTGCATTCACAGTGCTATAGGATGGTGCTTCATCGCACTCTTGACGTGAAAATCCACGTCGAAAGTTGTGAAAAATGATTGCACGAAAATGTTCACGAGTTAATTCCATTTTTCTGCCGAGGTAAGTTTTTGATTAATCGTTAATCGATATCAATCGTGGTCACACATGAAAGAGTTGAACGGAGCTTTTATCGATAAAAGTCCAAACTTTTTTTGGGAAAAGGCCAATTGGTTCTAAAATGGCTAGAAGTAACCTAGGCCAGAAACTTAAATAGCAACCCACGTAGTTTGCAAATTTAAAATTTCATTAACTGCCTTAGCCTGTTAAGCCATTATTATATGAACAGTTTAATATAATAAAAGGCAAAGAAAAACCAGCGTCCAGTCCATGACACAACACTTACAAAAATGTACGATACGAAATTAATTAGAGGCAGAGAGAAGAGAGCAATCAGCACAAAATGCTGTAAAAGTAAAAATGGAAACAGGTCAGTGCATAAATTGCAAGAAAACGGCAAAGCCGGAAGACAAACGACAAATACAAACGAAAAATACGGTTGAAAAACGAAATGTAAACAGACGACGACGACGCGACGTCAACAACGGATGGCGACAACTTCATGAATTGTGCAATGGACAAAACTTAAAGTAAGAGAAATATAATTTAAAATGCAAATTTCAGTGAAAATGATTGTCTTAGATAGAGCGAAGGTTAAATCTCTCAACTGCAATCGCGACAAGTGCGGAAGTTGCCAAGTGACCCACAAAGAACAAAACCAAATTGAGGTGTAGATTTGTGTTTGTTTTTGTTTTTTGTTCCTCTTCTTCTTTTAGCCATTGTTGTCGTTCTCGAAGGTCACACTCAGTGGGTGATAAATCTATGCCAAAGAAAGTGTTGAGCTCGAGCCAATTTCCCACGTCTCACTTACCCCAATAATGAAAATCAACCTCAATTGACTCGCTTTATGCACATCCATCCAGGCGCTTAAAAAGTTTTTCAACTCACCTAGAAATAGAAAAACCGAAATATTAATACTGGGTAATCGTGAACTTTTCTATTTGCACAAAACTTTTTAGTTGTGCACTAAAATTATTTATTGTATGTGCGGGCTGCGGGTTTGTCCCCAACACCATAAAAATAAAAAAATAAAATATATAACAAATTCCCCAAAAACGGATAGCGTAAAGTTTATGGGTGGGAGGATACACACACACACACACAACTTTTGTGTAACTTTTTTTTTTTTGTTTTTATTCTTTTTGTGGCTAAATAGTTCAAACCACACTAACCAATGTGAGAAAGAGAAATAAGATAAAAAATTTAAATTTAAAATAAAAGTGGCCAACATAAAAGGCCAACAAAAACCAGAAGCCAAGTTAAAGAGTTGAAAATTACAAGTTGTAAGAAGTAGAATATGGCTGGGAAAACAAACAACAGCAAAACTAAATACAAATGTGGTTAATTAAATTATCATTGCAAAAGTGAATAATTTTGTTGGTTTCCATATGTGTGGCCTTGTTAACTTAAAGTTCGACCAGGTGCGAGTTTACATTTTTATATTCTTTTTGACAGAAACTTGAAAAGTTCAGCTACGAATAAAAATTGTATTAGCAGGTGATGATTTTCGTACGATGATGAAATTTGAGGCTAAAATGGACCTTTACAATCTTTGATTTTTATTACCGACTTTGTTAAGTTCATTCATAACTCAGAGTTTCTGCTGTATGCAATATATTAAAATTTTTTCGATCAATTAAATCCACAGGCGACTGTCTTAAATATGGTCAATATCTGGTGTGAATTTAATTAACTTCCACTTAACCTAAACGAATGTTTTTCTGAGCGATATATATAATGCCTCTAAAATAATCTTACCACTTATTCAATTGGTAATCTAGTTTTATCGATCAGAGATGAGGCCATTGATCTAGCAGTGAAATTCGATTTAAAAATTCAATTTACTGAGCACTTGATTTGTATTTTGCCTACAGCCTATTCCATGGTTGGTTTTGTAAGGCGCAATACCTGCCAATTTAAAGATCCTTACACAGTAGTAAGCCTTTATTCTGCGTGCCAAGTTAGAGTAAGCTAAATTTATTTGGTATTCTTTTAGTCCAGTTCATATAAATAGACTCAAAAAATTTTAGACATTTTTTTTTCAAATACGCGCTTCTTCCACTCAACTTTTCGGAACCTTAGCCGCCGTATTCTAGTAGGTATGCCCTGCGGCATCTGTCAACTCCAGAAGATCGAAAAACTATTTCAGTTTAGTTTATATCAATATCAAGAAAAGATTCATAGGCTGTGAACCGGTCTTAATTTCAGAAATTATTTGTGCATGTTGTAAACATGAAAATGTAATCCAGTAAACCATTTTAAAACTGTTCAAAAGTGGTTTAAAGCCATTATTCTCAATGAAAATCGAAGTGTAGGTTGGTAATACAGAGTTAGATATATATCTGGCTCAATACTGGTTCTGAACTATTGGGCCGTTCACTAAGTAATTTCGTTTTTATTAGTGCAATTTAAAAAAGATTTTTTTTTCATTGTGTAAAACATTTATGATGATTTTGTACTCTCCATTTTGATCCAATACCTTTTGCCATCTTTCGGGAAAGAGATTGATTCCACGCTCATAAAATTTTTGATCCTTGCTGGCAAAAAACTGGTCCAAGTGGTTTTGACGTCCTGATTTGAGGTGAAGGTTCTCCCATATGTTTTATGCTATACTACGTACATTAATACAGCCTTAAAAATTGAAGCAAGCCGCATCAGCAAAACCGAAAGTGATTAAATTGGCCCTTGAATTATTTTTTTTTCTCAATTTAGAGAAAATTTTTCGAAATAAACCGTTGCACAGTGGCGCCATTTGAGTTTTTTTGTTTCAAAAACTATAACTTTTGAACCAAATGAGATAATTGAATAATTTAAATGGCAAATGATAGATAATTGTTCAACCTATGAAACCTATGTTTAAAAGGAGTGCTACGCCCTCTAGATGCTTACCCATGGGTTATCAAAGTCAAAATTTTGTGGAAAAATCAATTTTTGGCAACAAAAAAATTATTTTTAACAATTGTTTATTTTTTTTCTTTTTAATGTTTTAAAATTTTTAGCCAAAACATTAAAAAAAATATATATTTTTCCAATTTTTTTTTAGATTTTTTCAAAATACTTTTTACTATTCATTAGACAAGATTTATCTTATAGATCAATAATTCTAACTCTTTTCGTGGAAATGAAAAAAGTGGTTCGAAAGATGGGGCGAACATGTTGAAAAGGCCCTCATTTTGCCATGTCTTTTTTATCAATTTTTCCTCTAACAGTCGAAGAGACAGCGGAAGGCAGCTGTAACTTTTTTTATTTATTTAAAGAAATAATCAAAGAATATATTTTGAAAATATGGCAAATATATATATATTTTTTATTTTCCATCAAGTTGAAAAGATGTGAATTGATTGATTTTAGAAAATGATTTATTTGGAGAAACAAAAAGCAAACTGTAATTTTTTTTGTTTTTTTGTAATATAAAATTAAGTTTTCGAAATATTCTACCTTAAAGCGTACCAAATTACCTAAAATTTTTGCGTTTTTTTAAAAACTAAAAATGGGTCACTTTGACGGGTTGTATCTTCTAAAATTTAAATCGCATTTTATCAATCGCATATTTGAAATCGTTGAACAATTTCCTATAAGATGGGTTAATTTAAAATTTCGTAGGCGCTCATGAAATTGTCTATTTTTGCAACATATTTTGTTTTACGGGCGCCACTGTGCGACGTCTAAAAACCAGAGCGAAAATCCGAAATCCGAAACAACTGTTTTATTATTTTACGAATTTTGTGTCATTTCAGATAGTTGGATAAAGCAACAGCCATTTATTCGCGAAAAAATTTATTTAAATTTATGGCAGAACATCTAGATTGATTTAGAAAATCTGTATAGGAAATTTAAAAAGGCTACGTGATTTTACAAAGCTTTTACATTAATAGTCGAACAAATGTACAATAATATTCCAGCTGTACTAGATTCAAATAAATTCACATTAATGAATTCTTGATTAATATAAAACAACATCAAGAAATCGACAATTAAAAAAAACCCTACAGCATAACACATTTATGACTTTCCGGCAATCGTTAATTACATGCTCCGAAAATTTCAAAATTTGTGAAATTTATATATAACAATTTAAATGCATTATCAAAATACTTCTTTAGAAAGAAGGCAATGGTTTGTTAATGCCGCCTTTGGAGAAATATTTAATACTACCATCACATATCCATGCTATAGAGGTAGACTCACTGAGTCAAAATGAAACTTCATAGTCTATAGACACGTTAATTGTGTACCAATAAAGTGCATCAATCATCTATTTGCACAAGCACGGTAAATATACCAATGAGCTGTCCATTCGAAGAAGATTATGAGTAGGCAGCAGCATGTAAGCATCTAAATATTACCATTCTTTTCTTAGAGAATGCCAAGTGTCAACAGTTTTATATAGTTTATGTGGTCGGAAATGAATATTTGTATGCGTTGTAAACTTATGATCAAAATGAATATACACTTTGCATGTGTTTGAAAGGCAACATTGCGTATGAGGGATAAAATGAACTTTAGAACAAAGAGATTTCCACTGTCAACTGAAAATATATTCATATAAAAATACCTAAAAACGGGCAGAAAGCTTTTCTTAGTTTGCGTATGCTCAATAGTGTGACAGCCACCGTTTGCATGGGTCAGAGTGATTGACAATATGTAAATTATGAAAAGATAGCATTTAAATGACCGTCACTTTTCGTTACTGTCTTTACTCAAATATAACCAAATTTTTGAAAACTTCTGTAATTTCATCTAAAAAGATCGAGCTTAGTACTTCTATATTTAATTTTTATTTAAATGCCTCATACGGCATAATTTGCCTAACCTTACACAATCATAAAAGAGTCTAAGTAAAACCTGTTTTAAAACAAAATATAAAAAAACTACGTTAAGCCTTAAAAAATATGACATTTGAGAACTTTATCAAATCAGCTTCCTATCAAAAATTCCACTTTTTTTGTCTCGTTATTGATGTTCAGTTCCGTCCGCCAAAAAAACAAGTTTCATGCTTAATTATGCATAGTAATAAAACAATAACAACAAAAACAACAACAACTTTTGTTTGGTACATATACAAAAAAAAACTTTATAAAAGCACATAAAAACATATTACAAATTGTATTTCAATCAAATCAATAATAACAAATTGCCATGTTTACCCGCATCGAAATAACATTTCGCATTTGATTTCCTGTTTATTAGACACACAAATTGCACATAAAAAGTTTTTCTTTAGCCAAAAGTTTTTCTAATGCGAAGAGTTATGCTAATGAAGCGTCAAATCTGTAGGAATTTAATTATGCCACAAAAGAGATTAAAAAAAAAAAAAATTGAAAGTCTTACTGATGATGATGATGATGCGACCAGACATGACGAATCAAATTGATGTGGGCAGCTCATCGAGGAAGTGCCACAGCTTTGAAATTCTTCAACGCGCTTAGTCAAGGTCAGGCATGTGGCCTCAATGACAACTAATCAATAAAATAACAAATTGGGTTGTCTTTTTTTTTATATATGTATATCCAATTTTTTTTATATTTTGGAATATCTTTCAACTTTTCAAGTGTGCAACTTGAGCGCCTCTTGTGTGTGCCTCAAGTGGCATTTTGATCAAGTTGCGCAATGACGACGATGTTGGGTCAAGTGTGACCCGCCGCCAAGTGAGATGTAAACAAATGCGCATGCATTGGTGCTTATGATAGTGAGATTGATGTGCCAGTTGGGGGCATAGAATCCACATACGCTTGGTCCGTAAGGTCCCCAAGCAAATAAAGTTAAGTGCATTGGCTCGTGAATCAAAAGTGTTTGTTAAATGTAAAATATTTTGTGTGTGTGTGTGTATTGGCATTTTTATTGTTTGGAAAAAAAAAGTAAAACATTTGAGTTGGGGTTGGCTTTTGGCTACTTTATTTAAATTGGGCATTGATGTGGGTAACAGGGAAATTGGGTACAAACTTATAAGTAAAATAAACTTTAAAATTAAATGATTTTTAAGAATTTTTTTAACAGACAGATATCGAAGTTGTTTTACTCTGCCTACTAAAATTATAAATTAATTAAATTGTCTTTACTTAATAAGACTTAAAAGCTAAGAGATTGAGAAAAGCTCAGCTTAGCCCTTTGGGGCTGTAAAGCCAAAGACTACAGAAGATGAAGGTGGGAGTCTTTTGAAACAGCTGTATAGTCATTCAGCCTCTTTTGTGATATTGTGTATGTACCCTTAATTTATCGAGATAAATACACCAGTTTAATTACAACACATTTTTTTATGCTCTAGAATTTTAATCAGGAGCTGGAAAAAAATATTTTTTCAAATATATTTTAAATACGAACGAGAAATCCAGGCGGTTCACTATTAAACTGTGGCCCTTCGATCTGATACTGAAAATGATTGGCAAACCTTAACAAGTAGAGACTCGCAGTCTTGCTTAGGTTTCGAGAAATTGAATTATGAAATTAAAAAATATTCAATTAATATTTGCCTTTATTGGGCATTTTCTTTTGTCGAACGGCTGTTATGTGCGCTGCTGTTGGCATACCTGCTATTGATAAAATCTGCACAGATCCAAAGAATTTAAAAAATAGAAGGCTAACATCATGTTTTAAATTCCCTTGCAGTTTTTTAAGACGCTGACATTGATAACAAAAAAGTTTTTCTCACTAGAACTGGTTTTTTAGACCTATCGTTCCTATGGCAGCAATGTGCTATAGTCATCCGATTTTGATACATTTTTTCCAGAATTACGTGGAAGCATATAAAACTAATATATACCACGATTGGTGACGCTTCGATGGAAAACAAAAAAATTTTTCTCACTAGAACTAGTTTTTGGACCGATCGTTCCTATGGCAGCTATATGCTATAGTCATCCGATTTTGATAAATTTTTTCCAGAATTACGTGGAAGCATATAAAACTAATTTATACCACGATTGGTGACGCTACGATGGAAAACAAAAAGTTTTCTCACTAGAACTAGTTTTTTAGTCCCGTTGAATTCCGGTGATTAGGGGGAACGTTCCTATGGCAGCTATATGCTATAGTCATCCGATTTTGATAAATTTTTCCAGAATTATGTGGAAGCATATAAAACTAATATATACGACGATTGGTGATGCTACGATAGAAAACAAAAAAGTTTTTCTCACTAGAACTAGTTTTTGGACCGACCGTTCCTATGGCAGCTATATGCTATAGTCATCCGATTTTGATAAATTTTTCCAGAATTGTGTGGAAGCATATAAAACTAATTTATACTACGATTGGTGACGCTACGATTGACAACAAAAAAGTTTTTCTCACTAGAACTAGTTTTTGGACCGATCGTTCCTATGTCAGCTATATGCTATAGTCATACGATTTTGATAAATTTTTTCGTAATTATGTGGAAGCCTATGAAACTAATATATATCAGGATTCGAGACGCTAGAATGGAAAACAAAAAAGTTTTTCTTACTTGAACAAGTTTTTGGAGCGACCGTTTATATGGCAGCTATATGCTATAGTCAGCCGATTTTGATCAATTTTTCTAGAATTATGTGGAAGCATATAAAACTAATTTATACCACAATTGGTGGCGCTACGATAGAAAACCAAAAAAGTTTTTCTCACTAGATCTAGTTTTTTTTACCGATCGTTACTATGACAGCTATATGATATAGTCATCCGATCCGGCCGATTCCAAGAAATGTGCAGCCTATGTCTATTTAAAGACTTTTTGCAAAGTTTGGTCAAGATAGCTCTAAAACTGAGGGGGAGATAGCATAGAAACAGACGGACGGACAGACGGACCGACTATATCGACTCAGCTCGTCATGCTGATCAAGAGGATATATACTTTATGGGGTCGGAGATGCTTCCTTTTATACGTTACAAACATCGTGACCATTTTAATATACCCTCTGCAATGGTATAAAAATGGAGAGGATTGTGAGGACTCTTCAAGTAGATTTTGTGAGGGGTACCACTATTTTTATGTGGAGGATACTTCACTTAGATTTTTTATTATACAGAAATATGTTTACTAATTAGCGTACGTAACTCAGGAAATGCCCATTATGTGCTTTGCGTTTTTATTGTGTGCTGTTTTCGGCGAGTTTAACCTCAAAGTTATTCTTTTTTGTGCAGTAAAATTTTGGTGGATTATTGAAACTGTTAGTACAATTTTATTCTTGAAGGCATCTACTATATGATAGTCAAATTGGTTTTTGCCCCATTTTGCCCGAATCTGTAAAATCCTTATTTACTTTATTGTACATTTTTTTACGTTTCTGAAAAATTTTAGTTCCAAGAGTAAGAGGTTAAAATTTATTTTGACCATATAGAAAGATCAGAAGATCTTAAGTCAGAAAAGAAGTAACGAAATTAAAAAAAAAAAAAATACTTAAATATATTTTTTTGTACTTCAATCAAGTACATATATTCGAACTAAGCGTATTTATTGACTACGTTTAGCATTTAGAATTTTCCTAATGCATACAAATCAAATTTTGCAATTTGTGTTCAAACTCCATGCTCCTAAATAGCATCAATTCACGTAGCAAATCACTTTACAACTGTCAAACAAACAATGCCAAAAGCAGAAAGAACCAAGAATGGATATAAACATGAACAAGGATTCTCATACCTAAATGTCTGTCCAGCGTGTTTGACTTTATCACGCAAATTGATTGCTTTGACCCCAGAAACCTGATGTGGCACAGCGATTGACGAAATTTGATTGATAACTTATTAAGTTGTTTTGTGTGTGTGTAAGGTGTGTGCGTATGTCTGCAGTAATCCTGGGCGTGGCCCTTTCCCCCTTGGGTATCAACAAATTTTGCATGTTGGCAAAACTTTTGTTTCAGCTTTTGAGCTACGCTTGAATGACTGCCTAATAAAGATAAATATATGTATGTGCATGCAGATACATCACAAACAAAAGACTACAATATTACTACATACATATATCTCTTTTTTCGTGTGGCTTGCTTTAAAAAAAACGACAGCAACAACAACAAAATATTCAAGTTTATTCACAACGACCACCGGGCAAAGAATTTATTGGCAACGGCTGGACACCCCCGAAAACGAAATGCTAATACAAACAAGCAGATTTTGCGGTTTATGCAAATGTCTTGGAGCCCCAAGTCACAATAACAAACTGCCGTTTTTTTTTTCTCCATCTGTGTTGTTGTTAAATATAAAAATAAATAAAGATTTAATGTTAATTTGGCTGGAGAAGAGATTGCAAAAGCAACTACGTAATTTGCAAATAAAACTGTTTAAAAACAGGAATAAAAGTGACTTGTATGTGGGTACAAGTTTCTTGGATACCCTCACTGAAAGAGAGAGTCCATCTCAAGACAGTTATGAGAACAAGAAAATTGATCTTTAAGTGTTTGCTTGATATGTAAAGTTTGGTGACCCCGACGTTTTTTTTAACAAAGGTAAGAATCAGCTATCCAAACGTTTTTAAAAATCCACACCTACTGAAACACTGAAAAGAAAGTCACTCCATTAAGATTCCGATTTGATTCTTAATCTACAATTTTACTATTCGAGCGGTATGTATTAGGGCCTTATTTTTGTTTTTTCATATCTTTTCTATAATTTTACAGATTTTTTAAAAAATGACAGACATTTAATTGACTTCCAAAAAATTATTTCTGATATCTGTTGGTGGTAAGTTTGCTAAATAGGCGAATATTTTGGCTTTTGCTCAAGCCATTTTTTTGCGAGAAATAATAAAACACATCGTTTAAGTCGCACAGCTTAACGAAAAACAAAATTACAGCCTGTGAGTTTATTGTGGTGATCGTTTTAAAAGCAAAAAATGAAAAAAGTTGATTACTGTAAAATTTCCGCAGCAACATCTTCTAAATATGTCTTTATGTTAAGCTTTTAAAAAAACAGTTAAGGTTGTGGCGGACGCTTGCAACATAAGAGAGAAAATCAAAGTGTATGCGACAAAACTCCTTGAGTCTCTTTCATTGACCGGTAGTGTAAGGATCAATTTCAAATCTGCTTTGTGACAGACAAACTTTAAATTTATACTGTTATTTGTATGTTTATGTGACAGGTTTGATCTATGTCTGCGACATTTCTTGAGAGGCCAACCAACCTTTTTTTGACAGTCTTATAAAATTTTAAATTATAAGGTAATAAGAAATTACTTTTTTCAGGGACCGTATCTGTTAACTTTTTTTTCGATTAAATTTTGAGGAAACTTTAATTTTCTTATTTTTAAATAAAGATTTTGTTTTCAAGTTATGCTAATTTTTACATACACTTTTTTTGACCACAAATTCAACATTATTTTGTATTAAAATATTTTAATTTAGATTTATTTTATTTAAAAATTATAAAATACAATTTCAAAATTTTTTTGTGGTAAAACTGGAAATAAATTTGTCCTTATACATCATATAATATATGTTCAAAATTTCAGATTATTCAGTGCAGCGTTTATTGGAGACTAAAATAGGAGTGTGAGAGTACAAATCAAAAGAGCGTAGCAAAGGAGTAAAGTAAATAGAGAGACATACAGCGGTGGTCATACAAATAACTTCAACACATTATGATTATTATTTTTAGAGAAATAACAATCAGAAAATTTTTAGGGTGCACGAGTACCCTGTGGGTATAAAATGACAAGTACAAGTGTACTTTATAAGTAAAATAATTCTTCTTTATGAAGATTTTATATAGAAAATTTTATATTAAGTATTACTTCCTTGCCTAGGGGAATGACGCGGTCCTAAGTTCGAGCGATGAGGTAGCAATCGCTTCCAATAAGTAGTCAATGATAGAAGTTCAAGTAGCTATTGCCACCTTCTTGTATAAAAATTTCGGTAATATTCATAAAATGCAACTTGTTAGCGTATTATACACAAATTTTATATTTATTAGCAAATATCGCATGCAACATTTTTCAGTGCAGTATATGTTAACTGATCTGTTGCACGTAGTTGATATTAAGGGGTTTTACGATTTTTTTGATGCAATTTAGCATACATTCATTTATTTTTTTTCTGTCAAAAATCAGTTTATTCCATTTATATTACATATTTTCTGTAACTGAATTTTAATATATAATACATGGCCTACTTTTCAGCGCTACGTTCTAAAGAACAACAAACTATAAATTCTATGGCTTGCTTCTAGGGGCATTATGGCCGAAAAAATTGGAAATTTTGAATTGCCTACTTTTTAGGGCGGAAGTGGGTGGCACCGCCATAGAGAAGAGAGAGAGAGAGATGTAGCTGACGGTTTATACACACAGGCCACCAAATATATACAAATTTATTAAGAAATGTTTTATTTGTACTTAAGCTCTATAAAATTGGCGAAGAAAGAAAATAATACTACAGGAAATATCACTTAAATGCAATTATTGATTATATGCAAAAATGCAACATTTGCATACAATGCATAGAAATGACGGAAAATGCTTATATATATGCAATTTTCGTTATTTTTAAGATCAATTAGGATTTCTGAAGCCAGATTCGGATGCGATTAGAATTAATAGTATTTGTCAAAAAAATTGTTATATACCACATTTTAGACTTTGATAATTTTTTTTCAATCCCAGCATTCATTGTGAACTATCTATGCTTTATTGACAGCTGTACCAGTATTCCCATAGAATTTTATAATTTTCATATTTTATTTCAAAAATACTTATAAAGGAATTTTTCTTAAAATTTATAAGTCAAAATAATTGTGCCAATGACAGAAAATATTGATAAATTATAGCATTTACATATAACCCATATTCACTGTATGTTTGACTTAAGGGGGAAGTCAACTGTGCCAAGGGAAAAAACAGGCCGATTTCTGGATTTTTTTCCTAAAAAAATATGACTTTTAAATTAAATTAAATGAAACCGTCATCTTTATTATATATTAAAGTATTTTTATTTTTAAGTAGTCACAGTAGATTTCCCCCTTAGGATTTTTACTTTCGAAAAATCGATTTTTTTTCTCTTATCTTATTGTTTAACATATCAAGAATATGTCCTTAAAATTTTAGGTCGATTGAAACAATATTCTTAAAGTTATTGTGTTATTAATATCGCCTAACTTCATAAACTTTAAACGCGTTTGTTTCAAAACTAATTTTTCAAAGTCCGTGTTCACGGTCATTTCAAAACTACTTGACCGATTCATTTCAAATTTGGCCAAAAAATACACCCCCACGTAAGTATAATAAAATTGTTATGAGAAGGGGGGGGAAAATAATAGTTTACACTTTAAAAAGCTGGTAAAAAAATAAAAAAAAAAAAAAAAATAGGGGGAGGTTGGGGGAATTTGTTTATAACTTGACAAATTTTTTTGGTTTTTTTATTTTCCGATAATTTTTCGACGGGTTTTGAACACCGCAAATTGTTTTTTTCTGAAGACGTTTTGGAATGTGAAAAAAATAAAATCGCTAAAAAATTTTTTCATGAAACCCTTTTATTTATTAAATCAATCCATGATTTATTATAAATTTATTCATGGAAAACAATTATTTCTGTTTTTGCCAGAGTTCTGACTGACTTTTTTCCATGTTTTTAATGTCAAAAATAAAATCAGCTAAAGAATCCTTAAAAAAGTATTTTAGTTTTTTTTTTTTTATTTTTTTTATGCAAATGCAATCAAAATTTAATAATACTTTATCTCTCAAAGTGTATCAACAAAAAAAAAAATTGGCAAGAAAACAAAACAAATTGTTGTTAAAATATATATATTTCAGCTGCATGTGTGTGTGTGTGTTTATTTGTTGCTCAGCTGTCAAACTGTGCAGTTCAAGGCTGTCATTTTGCTTTCGGGGTTCTGTGGGTCTGGCCACATTTCATGGGGGCTCGGCCTTTGGGGCTCTTGAAGAAAATGGCATCAAGATAAGGCCAAAATGCCTGGCTTTCTTATATACATACGTACATACATATATTTATTTAAGTTTTTGTTGGCCGCCCAGCTTCCAGCATTACAATAACAATAATTCATTTTGATGAAAAAGTTGGTCTAACATTTGCAAAAATGTTTCATTTTGACCCCGCAGAGGGTCAATATTGATTACATTTAATTTTTCATGGTTTTGTTTACTATTTTTATTTTTATTTTTGTTATTTTTTTTGCTTTGACTTTAAATGGTGTGAATTGCATAAGAGTTGTACAAAATTGTTTTGAAAATAGCTGGACCATGTGTTATGTAAACGGCATGTTGTAAATTCTGCACAAACTTTGATGGTTGGTAAATGATAGGAAAATACAAAATTCAACAAAATTTATTACTTGATGGATAGCTGCTGCACACAATATTTTCGATTAAAAATGGGGATGTTTGGGCGATGTGTTTGATTCGTTGCGTTGAGTTGGTTTTAAATGAGAAATGTTTTAAACGAGTTGTTTGTGAGTGTGAAAAAAATTGATTAATAGACAATTTATGTGGTACGATTTGATTGGAAAAATTTGGGTAAATTGATTTATGAAGACAGAATAAAACGAGAGCTTAAGTTGAAGTCGGCCCTGCTCGACTTCGATATACCCGTTACTCAGGGAAAGGTTTATTTAAGAATATATTATTTATTCACAAAATGCCTACATATATGTCTAAAGGTACGCAATCTATTTCCAAAATTGTGGAAGATATGAGATATTTTTCAAATTGCCGGGGTGGCAACTCTACTATCGTTCATCGATGGGAAAGATGTAGGCGGATCGATAAGTAATGATGGTTAAAATATATGTCTAAGAGGTACAAACAATCTATTTTCAAAATTGTGGGAGATATGAGGAATTTTTCGAATTGCGGGGGTGGCAACTCTACTATCGTTCATCTGATGGGGAAATGATGTAAGGCGGATCGATAAGTAATGATGAGTAGAAAATATGTCTAAAGGGTTCAAATAATCTATCTTCAAAATTGTGGAAGATATGAGGTATTTTTCAAATTGCCGGGGTGGCAACTCTACTATCGTTCATCTGATCGGGAAATGATGTATGGCGGATCGATAAGTAATGATGATTTAAATATATGTCTAGAAGGTTCAAACAATCTATTTTCAAAATTGTGGAAGATATGAGGTATTTTTTCAAATTGCCGGGGTGGCAACTCTACTATCGTTCATCTGATCGGGAAATGATGTATGGCGGATCGATAAGTAATGATGATTAAATATATGTCTAGAAGGTACGAACAATCTATTTTCAAAATTGTGGGAGATATGAGGTATTTTTCAAATTGCCGGGGTGGCAACTCTACTATCGTTCATCTGATCGGGAAATGATGTATGGCGGATCGATAAGTAATGATGATTAAAATATATGTCTAAAAGGTTCAAACAATCTATCTTCAAAATTGTGGAAGATATGAGGTATTTTCCAAATTGCCGGGGTGGCAACTCTACTATCGTTCATCTGATCGGGAAATGATGTATGGCGGATCGATAAGTAATGATGTTTAAAATATATGTCTAGAAGGTTAAAACAATCTATTTTCAAAATTGTGGAAGATATGAGGTATTTTTCAAATTGCCGGGGTGGCAACTCTACTATCGTTCATCTGATCGGGAAATGATGTATGGCGGATCGATAAGTAATGATGTTAAAATATATGTCTAGAATGTTCAAACAATCTGTTTTCAAAATTGTGGGAGATATGAGGTATTTTTCAAATTGCCGGGGTGGCAACTCTACTATCGTTCATCTGATCGGGAAATGATGTATGGCGGATCGATAAGTAATGATGTTTAAAATATATGTCTAGAAGGTACGAACAATCTATTTTCAAAATTGTGGGAGATATGAGGTATTTTTCAAATTGCCGGGGTGGCAACTCTACTATCGTTCATCTGATCGGGAAATTATGTATTGGCGGATCGATAAATATTGATAAGGGAAATAATTCTCTAGAAGATCTGAACAAGCCAACTCCAAAATTGTGGGAGATATGAGGTTTATTCATATTTTTCTTTACGAGTAACGGATATAGTAAATAATTTTCTTCAAAAATTTGATATTGTTAGAAATGTACTGAAATCAATTATTTTCGTACTTATTAACAAAGTTTGCACTGTTGTCAAGTGAGTATGAATGGCCTTTCTAAAAATTTTTAATTCCTTTTACTTAACTTTCCCAAAAACCGTTTTAAAGCCCCCACAAAATTAGCACTTGAAGATGTGAGAAAATTAGCGTCTCTATCTCCGGCCAGTCTAACAATACTTAAACTCTGTTAGTGCATAATAATTTGCCATAAAGCGCCAACTAAAAATGTGTAAAAAAAAAAAAAAATTATTCCTTTTCATTATTCGCCGCACGCTTACGCCATGAGTCCTGAAAGTGGTTATCTCGGGGACCTCCTTCCTTTGCTGGCTTTCATATTTATTATAATTTAAGTCAGGCCAAAAGGACTGAGAGCTCTTTTGTTATATTTGTATGTATGTATGTATGTATATATGTGAGTTAATGATTTCCCCTTGGCCAGGTTTTCATTTGCAGTCACATAAATTACGCATACGCCGCATTGACCTGCCTTCCTCGCTATTCGCTTATTCTTCAGGCAATTCATCATTTTTCATGGCGTTGACACTTTCACTTGTTTCAGACAACAATAAACTGGACCAGCACAAGAAAGAAAAATCGACAAGTTCATTTTTTATTTTTGCCCCTTTCTCTCTCTCTCTCTGCCCTGTCAAATTTATTAGTTTCAATATAATTTGACAACATGAAAATTTGTTTATAAATTTGTTCCTCTACATAGTTTGCTTCATTTATCAACTTGTGAACTTTTTTTAAATTTCGCTCTTAAGTTGAATTTATGTTTATTACACGGCCAACCTTGGACCGAAATGATTATAAATTGCTCTGTCATTATACAGAAAAATCAAGTGTTTTTCTTTATAATTATTATTATTATTATTTGTACTGTAACTTTCCGTCTGATTGTGGTTCAGTTCGGTTCATTTTGGTTCAGTGAAAATCGCTTTCATCTTCATCATCATCAGCAGCAGCAACAGCCACAGCGGCTGCCAAAAGGCAACAGAAAAGTGAAGTGTTGTCTTTTTCGAACATTTTTCTTTCACCTCCCATTCGTTGGTCGTTTTAATGCGTTCACTTTTATTGTTGCCGACAATAACATTTTTTTTCTTTCTTTTTATTTTGTACTGTTGCTTTTATGTTGATGTCTTCATTGGAGAGGAAAACGAAAAAAAAAACACTTTTTGTTTTTTGTATGAACTTAATTAGCATCTGGCTCCACTTTCAATGTCAATGGCAAGTGCAGGTAATAATTGTTATGATTTATCTCAATAGCCATCTCATTTTTTACAAACCACAACAAATGAGATAATTTCTTTTGTCAAATTTATATTTAATGGCTGGAAACTTAGGATATAAATTTTTAGAGCATTTAAAGTATTTCATTAATAATTTTTGAAGTCCCCTTCGTACGTCGGGGTCACCATTTTTTAGTTGTATGGAAATTTCATCAGAAATGACTCAAAATTATACTTAATTAAGCTCAAAGCGAAATTAAATGTATTTTGTTGTTGTTTTGTGCACCGCCCTAAATAAAACACAACTTAAGAAAATACTCAATAAATAATTTCAGTACGAATACTCTGAAAAAAATATGATTCCTTCTTGAATTGTTAAGAATTTTGTAATTGAAATCGAGCTAAATCGTTTTTATTTTGGTTCTTATCGCAAGATGATGAAGAGAAGTCACTGCACGAAGGTAATCAAAGTCGTTCTTTAGCGATCCAAACTCTTGGATCAAAAAATTTGCGATTAAAAATTAATACATCTATCAAGAATTTTCATTCTTACCGTACTGTTGACCACGGTTGTCTCTTAAAAATCTCCAAATGATCTAAAACGTATTTTAAAAGGCTCGAGCTAGTGAAAAAAAGCTCAATTTCAATGCTGTGGTTAACACTCAAGAGGCTTTGATGTAAAACATGATAATTAAAAACAGTTTATATACCGTGAGAAATGCCACGATTGGCTAAGCAATTGCATGGAAAACTGTGTTGGAAAACAGTGTTTGAAAACAGTGTAAAGAAAGCAATGTTAAAAACAGTGTTTTAAAACAGTGTTGGAAAATAGAGTTGTAAAACAGTGTTGGAAAACTGCGTTGGAAAAAATAAATCGATGACAAATTAAAAGAACAGTGTTGAATAACAAAGTTAAAAACAGTGTTGGAAAATAGTCTTGGAAAAGAAAGTTCAAAAACAACAACAGCAGTGTTGGAAAACAGTGTTGAAAAATAGTGTTTGGAATCAGTGTAAGCAAAAATGTGGAAAATTAGTGTTGGAGAACCATGTTAAAAAGCAGTGTTAGAAAACACTGTTGGAAAACAATGTTTAAAACGGTGTTAGAAAACGATGTTTAATATTGTGGGAAAAAGTTTTGGTTAATAGTGTTGGAAGTTGGATTGAACCAAGCACCTTGATTTAGACAGGAATCGTTGGAGGAATTTTGTTTTCGCCCTATGCTTCTCCTAGGGACGATATGCCTAAAAGTATCATGGAATAATGCAAAAAAAATAGTGTTGAAAAATAGTGCTGGAAAATTTTTTTTAAATACAGTGTTGGAAACCACCCTGAAGGCCAAAGGTCAAGTGGTCTAAAACATGCTAGTACTGGGTTGAAGTTAGGTTGAGGAATAAGTTCGAAGCATTTTTATCGACGAGTTTTATCAATGAATTTACAATACCTAGAAGCGACGCATCATAGAAAATTTTGGAATCTCGTCTCAGCTTTTAATAATGCCGGGCGGACTTTCTTATTCCATTTTGAAAATGTGTGATGCTTCGTAACTCCTCGCTCCGTTATATTTCTGTGTCGGCTCATGAGCTTAATGACAATTACTGGCGGGGTTTGTTGCAAAAGCATCAACAGGACCCGCATATCTTATTTTTGTTTGTATGTTTTACGCCTGTAACTCAAACGCTCTTGCGTATTTAAACATCCTATAAGAATTTTTTAATAATTATTTGATAGTTGTTTTTCCCAAAACAAACGTTAAAATGTTGTAAAAGCAAAGTCTCGAATTATAATTTTATTATCACTGGTAGTTTTCACATCAGTTTTGCATTAAATTTCGGACCAATTTCACTTTATTGAATATAAATCCTCCAACCTGCAAGCTGAGAGCGCGAACCAAGGAGAATAGTGTTACTAAATCGTCCAGTGTCAATGAGGATCGCCATATGTCAATTCGTCGCCGTTCTCAACAATTGGGCTTGATTTATTTCACCTTCGGGAAGATTTTAAGTAAGGACCCAGGTATTAAACTATACAAAATACAGCTGGTGCAAGAACTGAAGCCGATTGACTTTTCACAACGTAATAATTGGGCCTTAAAAATAATCATCAACTTTTTTTTATTGAAAAACTAATTTTTGGGTAAATGGAGATGTCAACAACAGAATTGGTCTGAAGAGCCGAATTTGGCCTGAAGAGCAGCCAGAGGCAGTTCAAGAGCTGGACCAATGTTTGGTATGGTTTGTGGACCGGTGGCATCATTTGACCGTACTTTTCTAAAAATAATGAAGTGCGACAAATGAATCAATCTGGAATTTCTGTATAATGAGCATCAAAACACGTGCATTATAAGTGTAAAAATGAAGAAGAAAGGCTTAAAAATTTTTATTAAAATCAACATGAATATTGCAAACAAAGGTAATAATTTATTTATATTTTAAATAATTTTATTTATTTTTTTTGCTTAGTTAGTTAGATATATATATATATATAATAATAATGTTAGTGTTTTCTCGTCCACATATATCATTGTTAGGTAAGCTTGTATTCTTCTCTGAATTTTTTTGTAATATTATTTGATTATGGGACTTAAATTTACGAAAATAGTTAATTAATTTCTTTAAAAAAACGTAGAAAAATAATTATCTAGAAAATTGATCTACAATGAGGGAATTTTTTCTTTCTCAGAGGTTATACATGAAAGTGGAATGGAGTGTGGGCAGTGGTGGGAGTGTGTGTAGGGAGGGTTCCAATCATATTCATCTTCATACCATAATTTAAAAATATTTTTTTTAAAGATCTTTGGCCGCTGTTCCATACAAGCGGAACCAGTGTGCACTCTCGAAATACCGACCGAAATGGTAAAAAAAAGTATGCCAAAATTTAAGCTTATGGATGGTCCACTTCAGCCATAGCCACGGGCAACATTTACATGAAATAATCTATAAAAAGTAAATGGCAGGCATTAAAGTTTCGCTCAAAATAAATATTTTATTCTCCATAGCAAATTTTCTATTTTTTTTTAAATTTTTAGAAAACCAATTTACAAAAATTTTGCTGTTTTTAGAACAAAGCGGCTTAAGCTTAGTTTAAAAAAAAATAGCAAAAGTTTTGGCAGCTCGGCTGTATTTTTTTTGATTTTGTTAAGCCTTTTTTTTTCTCAGTGTAAACTTTAGTGTTCAGAAACTCTGACAGGTGTTTAAACAAATTTGTGGTTTTAAATTTCACTAATTTGTTGAGAAATGTTCATTGTCTATCAATTTGATTGCTCGACATAACGAGCCACTTGGGCGGGCTAAGGTTTTAGATAAAAGAGCAAGAAAAGTGGCATGAATGGGGAAAAGAATGGGCACACACACACACACACCGTCTACTCTTTCATTTACTAGCATGTTTGTCACGCCCACACAATGCACCCAAGGGAAGGTGGGGGCACCAACAAAAGGTAAGTTTTCCAGCTGCAGCTGCTGCTGATGATGGAAGCCCCCTCAAGTCATTTCAGTGGCACAGGTGAGCGTAGCCCTAGTTGCAACATCATAAGTATTAGCTTCATTTTTGCAGCGTTTAGCCCTTACCCCGGCTCCTTTTTGCCTTTGTAACTTTGTTTGCAGTTTTTTTTTTTTTTTTTTTTTTGTATGGCAGGCCTCAAATGAATTGAATGTGAAAAATTTAAATGCAAACAGCCGCAAACTGCAGCTGCAGCAGCAGCAGCATGAGTTTACTGCTTGCGTTGCAATGCCTCCTCCTCCCTTTATATACAAAGTTCATTGTACCGCGCTTAGTTGAAGAGGCTTGTAGTCCAAAACAAACGCCGCTTTTGATTGCCAACGGGGCGAGGAGCTAAAATGTGGGTTACATTGGTTAGAGGAGAAGAGCCATAGGCAGGTCAAAGACTCGTCTAGTCGTGCCACGCACTAAATCAGGCCTGTTAAATTTTCTCATATTTTTTTATGGAGTTTTTTGTTAATTTTTTTCATGTGAGAAATGAAAAGATTAGCATGGTGGGAAATTTGTTTTTTTTAAGATGAAATTTGTGATTCACTTGGGATGATATTTGGCCGAGTTATAGGTCATATACTGGAATTAGGGTACGGAAAAGATACCTCACCGCCTGATATTGAAACAAGTAAGAAAGTCGGTCTGTTTGTATATAACTGATAACTTTAAACAAGTGCTACCCATCACGATTACGGGCAGTGCTGCCCAGCGTAGTTATTTATTTTGCTTATAACTCGAATATCGTTCATCTGATCTGGAAACGGTGTATGGTAGATCGATAAGTAATGACGATTAAAATATATGTCTAGAAGGTTCGAACAACCTAACTTCAAAATTGTGGGAGATATGAGATTTTTTTCAAATTGTGGGGGTGGCAACTCTACTATCGTTCATCTGATCGGGAAACGATGTTTGGCGGATCGATAAGTAAGGATGATTTAAATATTTGTCTAGAAGGTTCAAATAATCGATCTTCAAAATTGTGGGAGATATGAGGTTTTTTCAAATAGTGGGGGTGGCAACTCTACTATCGCTCGTCTGATGGAAAACGGGGTATGTATGGATCGATAAGTTATGATGAGTAAAATATGTGTCCAGAAGGTTCAAATAATCGATCTTCAAAATTGTGGGAGATATGAGGTTTTTTCAAATAGTGGGGGTGGCAACTCTACTATCGTTCGTCTGATCGGGAAATAATGTATGGCAAATAGATAAGTAATGATGATTAAAATATGTGTCCAGAAGGTTCAAATAAACTATCTTCAAAATTGTGGGAGATATGAGGTTTTTTCAAATTAGTGGGGGTGGCAACTCTACTATCGCTCATCTGATCGGGAAATGATGTATGGCGGATCGATAAGTAATGATGATTAAAATATATGTCCAGAAGGTTCAAATAATCTATCTTTAAAATTGTGGGATATATGAGTTTTTTTTTCAAATTCTGGTGGTGGCAACTCTACTATCGTTCATCTGATTGGAAAATGATGTATGGGGGTTCGATAAGTAATGATGATTAAAATATATGTCTAGAAGGTTCGAACAATCTATCTTTAAAATTGAGGAAGATATGACGTTTCTTTTAAATTGTGTAGGTGGCAACTCTACTATCGTTCATCTGATTGGAAAACAATGTATGGGGGTTCGATAAGTATTGATGAGTAGAATATATGTCTAGAAGGTTCGACTAAAATAACTTAAAAACTGTGGGAGATATTTGAGGTGTTTTTCAAATTGTAGGGGTGGCAACTCTACTATCGTTCATCTGATCGGAAAACAATGTATGGGGGTTCGATAAGTATTGATGAGTAGAATATATGTCTAGAAGGTTCGACTAACCTAACTTCAAAATTGTGAGATATTTGAGGTTTTTTTTCAAATTGTTGGGGGTGGCAACTCTACCATCGTTCATCTGATCGGAAAACAATGTATGGGGGTTCGATAAGTAATGATGAGTAGAATATATGTCTAGAAGGTTCGACTAACCTAACTTCAAAATTGTGGGATATTTGAGGTGTTTTTCAAATTGTTGGGGTGGCAACTCTACCATCGTTCATCTGATCGGAAAACAATGTGAGGGAGTTCGATAAGTAAGGATGAGGAGAATATATGTCTAGATGGTTCTACTAACCTAACTACAAAATTGTGGGTAATATTTGGGGTGTTTTTCAAATTATGGGGGTGACAACTCTACTATCGTTCATCTGTTTGGAAAACGATGTATGGGGGTTCGATATGTAATTATGAGTAACTTATATGTCTAGAAGGTTCGACTAACCTAACTCCAAAATTGTGGGATATTTGAGATTTTTTTCAAATTATGGGGGTGGCAACTCTACTATCCTTCATCTTTTCGATAAGTAAAGATGAGTAAAATATATGTCTAGAAGGTTCGACTAACCTAACTTCAAAATTGTGGGATATTTGAGATTTTTTTCAAATTGTGGGGGTGGCAACTCTACTATCGTTCATCTGATCGGAAAAATATGTATGGGAGCTCGATAAGTATTATTGAGTACAATACATGTCTAGAAGGTTCGACCAACCTAACTCCAAAATTGTGGGAAATATGAGCTGTTTTTCAAACTGTGGGGGTGGCAACTCTACTATAGTTCATCTGATTGGAAAACGATAAGAGTGGGACAAACGTTATTGTAGAAAACTTTTTCTAGATTGAATCCCAAATGATTGACTTTATTTATTAAACTGCTCAACTACTCGTAAGCCTCTGCTCTAACCAAAAAGCTTTACCAATCCTAATTCCCCTAAATCCTAACTCTATCAAAATTGAAACATTTCACTTTGATGTTGGCAAGGCATTTGTATAAAGGTGTATGTATGTATGCATGTGTGTGTTTGAAAGCAAAGTACCGTACACTGGCTAACAAGCCAACTATGTGCAACTAACGTTCAAATGGGCACACAACCACCAGCAACAACAGCAACAACAACAACTACTACAAGAGTAACAACAAGACCAATAAGAACCCGCCAACTAGACGAACTGTTGCTGGCGAGGATGATGACGAGGACAGAGACTGGAACAGCAGGCACCACCAATGCTCTCTGAGTCTGCATGTCTCTGTACATATATGAGGCCACAACGGTAAATCATCACAGGCACACACACACACAATCAGGCAGCCACCGCGCGCTTTGATGACGACGAAACCTGCTGACTGTCCCCGGGTCTAAAAACCTGCCTTCTTTTTTTTTTTTTTTTTTTCGTGTAGCCAGGTTGCACCAACAGCGTTCAATTTTTATTTATAACACAAAATGTGTTACAATTTTGCAGCAGAAGTTTAAATGCTCTAATTGAAAAATTTGCAATTTTTGGGGTGAAATTCAGTCAAGTCAAATGGGAGATTGATTTAAATTTTTAAGTAAAAAATTGCAAAGTAGTTCTATCCCGTTCAGATTCCGCTCCCAAATTTAAAATTAAAACCCTTCCCTGCTTTTATTTTTCAAAACCCGCGGTCGGAAAATAGAGGAAAAAAATGATATTTTTAAGCCGCTTTAAGCCTCAATAAATGGAAAAATAAGTTTAAATTTGGAAAAATCTTTCTTTCGAAAAGTGCGGACAAGGGTGAGTTAAAGGCAACAAATTAATGGGAAAATAATACTTCCATGTAGGAAAATCCACCTCCTAGGTCGGAAAAAAAGAGAAAACGGTATTTTTTAGCCGATCTATCTGCAAATCGGCTTAAAAGCTCAATAGATATATAGAATCATTTTCAATTTGGGAAAATCGTCCCCAAAGTCGAAAAAGACGGACGTTTTTGTGTTTAAGTTCAAACCATGCGGCAACAAAAAAATTTAAAATTGGAAAATTCACCCCAGGGTCGGAAAATAGAAAGAAAAATGGTATTTTTAAGCCGCTCTTTATGAAACTCGCTTTGAAAGCTTAACCCTAATAAATGGAAAAATAAGTTTATATTTGGGAAAATTATACCCAAAGGTCGGAAAATGCGGACCTTGTTTTTAAACCGCTTTATTTTTAATTCGGCAACAAATAAATACGAATAGAACCCTATAATACTGGAAAATTTACTCCAAGGTCGAAAAAAGTGGGAAAATCAGTGTTTTTAAGTCGATCTATAAAATGCAGTTTGAATGCTCAATAGCCTTAATAAATGGAAAAATAATTTTTAATTTGGGAAAATCTTCCACGAAGGTCGAAAAATACGGACAGGGACAATCCTTATTTTGGAGCCGCTTTGTAATTAATTCGGGATCAAATAAATTGGAGAATAACCTCCAATTCGCAAAAAAGGACGTACCTTAGAGGGAATAACGGTATTTTTAAGCCGATCTATATGAAATTCGGTTTGAATGAAATAAATGGAAATTACTTTTGCAATGTGGGAAAATCTTCCATGAAGGTCGGAAAATAGAAGCTTCAAGAAGGGGAAAAAGAGTATTTTTTAAAAACGAGGGCGGAATTTTAATGTAAAACTTTGATTTCTAGTCGATTTATGTAAAAATCGGTTAAATAATTTGTGTCTTAGGGCAGATCTATCTTGCAGGTCTTAAAATGGGGGGGTAAGGTATAAGACTTATTATCGACAGCGGGGTTTTATTAATATTAAAACTAAAATTCTGGTTTCTTAGTTTACGATGGAAATAAATTGTAAAATTTTGTAAAAAATTCCCAGGTCGAAAAATTAAAAAAAATATTTTTTCCATATTTTGTTGCTTTCAAGTTTATATGGCAACGTAGCTAAGGGCGCCGGGAAATATGTGAGTTTTTTTTTATTAACGTTGATTTTCAAGACTTAATCGGGATCTGGGACGGTATTAATTTCCATGTTTTTCTGATTTGGATCAGGATCAGGACGGGAGTGAGTTGCAAATTTAGAGCTAGATTGGAACATGATTAACGGTGATTTCTGTACGGTTAAATATCCGACTTATGGGAAAACAAGAAGAAGAATCATCCCTCAAAAATTAGTTTTAAAAGTGCACTAAAAATGTACAGCGTTTTGTTTGAGTATCAGGTAAGAATATTTGAATAAGTGCCTCAAGGCACATTTGTGGCTTCAGTGTAAATTTAATGCATATTTAGAAAGGTCAAAAAAAACCCTTTAGAATCTTATATTGTCTCTTTGCAAATTTTTTTTCAAAATAAGTTTAGGGAAGAGAGAGTTAGAGCAAACTGAAACGAGTTTCCCAAAGGAAAATAATTTTAGTAAGAATTTCTTAAATCTTGCTCCTGTTTTGATCCATCTAACAAAATAAAAATAACTAATGTAATATCTGGCTCAACATTTTCCCTCCTTTTTTGTGCCATTCTGTCATAACCGCTGCTATCAAAATCATTATACCCCTTGCCATTCAAGGCCAATTCATGTGCTTCGTCGATTGAATGTCTCTCGGAAGTGGGTCAGCAATGCCACCGCAGCAGCGGCAGGCAGCAGGCAGCAAGTGGACAAGTGGCCCAGTGGTCCCAGTTCCTCGTTTCCAGTCGCGTATTTGGGACAAGCCAGAGGCTAAAGTGGGGGGCAAACAGCAGTATCAGCATCATGCGACAGGCGGCGGTAAACTTGTTTTTAATCGTTGTCAATGGCCAAAACGTTAAGTGTCCCGTTCGCTGTTGGTTGCACTTTGCCAAACATGCGGGGCTTTGGCTATTTGCGAGCCAATTTGAAAACTTGTTTCGATTGGCTGCTGCTGCTGGTTTGGTTCCCCCCTTTCTCAAAAACAGGTTGCACTGTTAGTTGCACTGATTTTTGCACTGATTTTGCGCTGATTGTTGTAAATCACACAAGTGAAAGATATGGCATCATTTAACAGCATGAATAACTAACTGAAATCTCTCCACATTCGGACGAATGTTTGTATATAATGTTTTGCTTTTTAAGTGTATTTCCAAATGATTGACTGCAATTCCGTTCGTGCGCGTCGATTTGAATTTTTTTTCCTATATCGTTTATTTATTTATTTTCTTGGCAGTTTTTTTGTTGTTGTTGTTGTATTTAATACGCATGACTTCAACTTGGTTGGTTTGTTTTTATTTATTTGTGTTGTAACTTCTGTGTCGCGGCTCCGCTTGTTAGACCCTTTTTTGGTGCTGTGTTTTCTTTTTTTGTCTTGTTTTTTTTTGAGTTACAAGATTCGAAGTTGAATAATGCGAACATGTGAAATGTAGGGCAAACATTTTTTTCAGCGTATTTAATAGGTAAATTAAATTGATGAACTAATATTGGGTTTTCTTTGTAGACACAAATTATGCTTGATACTCTTGTTACAGTTTTTAACGAATTTTCTTATAATTAACTAACGTTTCTCATGACTTTACGTAACAAGGCTTCATTATCAGTAGACTTTGCTATCAGTTGTAGGTAATTGGTAGCAATGAGTTGTCATTCCATTGTAAAAATTGATAGAACTCTTAAGAATATCTTAAAAATCTTAAGACAATCTATAAGAACCGGTTCTTTCCTCGTTTTTGCAAGGCCCTAACCCCTGTCTTAAAATTCAATACATGTTCAACCCAACGTTTGGCAAATGTTAAACAAAAATTGTTAATCCAAATCTTTTTCGTACTTGAAGTAAGTCAACATTGAAATTGTTCAAAATGTGTTCAAAGTTAAAGTTTTCGGAAGAAATGAAAAATTCGAAATTCGAATACTGCGAACCGGTTTTAAACGTCTTCTTACGGGTTTCCTATGAAGTGTGGGTTGATTTCTGACCTAAAATACAGGAGATACAAAGAGCTGGTTTCCTATACAGTACTGTTTCGAAGGCCTCCCGGTCCTATCATCAGTAAGCTTTTTTAATATTTGTATACTAGCATATGACGCGGTGCACTTCGCTTCGCTGCTATTATTAGAGGCGCCAAAGAAATATAAAAATCGGATTTATTTTGAAATATTTTAAAATTTATTTTCATTCTTTAGATTACTTGTAAGTCGAAATTCGCGTCGAAATTAAAAAACCAACCCCCACACCTCCATTTGCCAACATTTTGGGCAGGTTTTCCGGAAAAAAATATGAAAATTTTATACCATCTATTCGGACCATAGACCATAGTCTAACAAACCTTAAGCTTGACCATACAGATCGCCTAAAAACACAATTTTCCAACCTTTGAAGTGAAATTTTTCAAAAGCAAAAATAGTTTTTTTTTTTATTGTATTAAACAAAACATTATTACAAAGCTTACAAATCGAATTTTATGCAGATGGACACATAAATAACGTTTGGCCATGTTACTACACACGCCCAACATTTTTCGACCTTAGGGGTGAATTTCCCAAAATGAGAGAATTTTTTGTCATTTATTCGACAAAGAATAAATTAAATTATAAAAATCATTAAGTTTGGCCATGGTACCAGTACGCCACCCATTTTCCGACTTTGGTGGTAAACCGGTGAAAATTTGTCTAACTGTTTCACATACTATGCTTACAATTCGAGTTTTAAGTCAATCGAATGGAAAATAGTTTTTTCCATATACAAATTTTCCAATTTTTTCCGTACCCTGGGGCGGATTTCCCAACATCAGAAAATCACAAGTCTAATTATTTTAAATTCTATGCCCACAAACCGAGTTTGCAGTCAACTGCATGAAAAACAATAATTTTCCAAGAAAATTTTCCGGCCATTTTCTCTTTTTGCATTCTATCATATCAAACCGAGTTTTAAGTCAATCGGGAGAAAACTTTTTATGGTTTCGACAATTCTCACCTGGATTTCTTAACTTGGAACATGCCTCATTATTTTGCATATTATCTTCACTATCGAGTTTAAAGTCAATCGAATGAAAAATAGTTGCTTTTCATAATGAATTTTCCGGGCATTTTCTCACCCCGACAGCTGTTTTTCCAACATCGGAAAATCTCTGTTTCAATTATTTGGTTGTGCTTACAAACCGAGTTTGAAGTCAATCGAATAAGAAAAATAATAATTTCCAGCAAAATTTTCCGGCCATTTTCCATAAGGTCGGAATTTTCTACATCTGAAAACCATGTCTAATTATTTTGCATTCTATCGTATCAAACCGAGTTTTAAGTCAATCGGATGGAAAATAGTTTTTTCATATAGAGTTTTCCGGGCATTTCCCCACCCTGGGGGCGGATTTCCCAACATCGGAAAGTCTCATGTCTCATTATTTTGCATATTATCCTTACATACCGAGTTTGAAGTCAATCGAATGAAAAATAGTTATTTTCATATTGAATTTTCCGGGCATTTTCCCACCCCGGCAGCGGACTTTCAAACATCGGATCATACCTAGTCCAATTTTTTCGCATTATGTGCTTACAAACCGAGTTTGAAGTCATTCGGATGAAAAATAAGAATTCCCATAGAAAATTGCGACGAATTTTCCAACATCGGAAAATCTCATGTTTAATTATTTTGCATAAGGTGTTCACAAACCGAGTTTAAAGTCAGTGGGATAAAAAATACAAGTTTTCATATTAAATTTCCCCGGGCATTTTCCGACATTTCCGCCGATTTTTAATAATTTTCCAATATAACATGTGTTATTATTTTGTATACTTTTCTTGTCAAACCGAGTTTCAAGCTGAATCGGATGAAAAATGTTTTTCTCCTAAAGAATTTTCCGCCCATTTGCCTTGTGCGGATTTTTCGAAATCGAAAAATTAATTTCGTTACTTTACCTACTAATCGAATTTGATGTCAATCGGATGAAAAACAAAATTTTCTCCATAAGAACATTTTTTTTTACATTTGTGATTTTCCAAACCCCCTGCCTTAGTTAAAACTTTATCACACATATAATATAATTTTCTGCTAATGTTTCAGCTTTCTATCTCGTACCGTTTAGGCTGTGCATGGATTGCCAATGAATCAGTCAGTCAGAAGATTTTATTAAGACTTTGAGATTTTTTTAAATGATTTTGATGGAGATATATTGCGAAATTAAATACAAAAAGTAAGCATTTGTTTCTAAGAGACTTCGAAAATTCCTAAATGGGAAAGATTCTGATTAAATATAAAGATTTAACCAAATCGAAACCATTTTTAGGAGAGCTTTAAAATTCAAGCCATGATCTTTAGACAATAATTTTTAATTGTATTTGCTTTAACAATATCTCTAAATGGATTTAAGTTAATTTATGTATTTGAACCGTATAGAAAGAAGTAAGCTAAGATGCCTACCTTGATAACTTCTATTGATTTAAAGAGAGTGTAGCTCTAACTTATTTAAAGTTTAGCCAGAACTTCTCAAACATTTTTCTCAAATTAAACTCATTTCAAATGCATCCTTCAAATGTCTTTACGTCAATGTCACTTTAATGAGTATCAAATAAATTGCATTCCCAAATGAAATGCATTCTCCTTGCCCCCTCCCCCTCCCCATCCCTAAGGCACACATAAAAAGCTATGCCAGTGATGTCTTGACTTCTTGTTTATCTAGGGGATTGTGCAAAAATTCAATTTGAAAGGAAGCCAAGTTGAAAAACGTCTTCAAATAGGCATATAAACATTACCAATTGCCAATGGAGGCCAAAAGTATAAGTTACCGCATCAACAAACATCATCATCATCATCATTATTAAGATGACCAAAAACGAGTCAATCGAGTTGGGTAAATGGAGATGAGATAAAAACGCAACATCTTTAAGAAAAAGCGTAACTAAATGCCGAAAATCAAAAAGCGTGGCAACAACTTCAGCTACAACAACAACCACAAAACTTGCGGCTATTAACGGTTAATCTGGGTAATATTTTTTGGAGAGATGTAGGATGGCACAAAACTGACCTTCAGTTGTCTACCTTTCGTTTTTGGCAATTACCCGCATTTATGGCTATTTTTCGCAGTTAAATGTTGCATGCCACATTTGGCAGTCGGCACATGACATGCGACATGTGTTTTTGATATGCCAATCGCCTCTCCGCAGTTCCAGCCATTATGGCTAATTAATGAAATTCACACTACATTTTGCCAAATTTCTGTGTGTTTGCGCCCTCAGGGGCTTTTGCTCTTAATTGGTTATTTATTTTGTTTTATGGGCAGTTTTTATGTTTTTGTTGTTGGCTAAAATATTTCCATTTCTAATTTTAATTTGGTTTTGGTTTCTTTCCATTTTTATTTGTGGGTCATTGGGCCAAAAAATTAATGGCACAGTTTAATGGGTCATTTGAGGGCAGTTCGTAAAAGTGATTAGATTAGATTAGTAGTAGCTGAGACTAAACTAACGGTGCATAAATGTAATTAGCTGAAATGTAAGTGAGTGGCTTAAATGGTCTATGGTTTTACCTTGATTTCACAGTAGATTAAGTCGTTGATTTATGAAGATTTTAATTACCTGAAAAGATACAAAATAATTGAATTTTTAAAAATTTAATAATATATTTAAATTTAAATGTATGTTGACACTTTCTTATAAAATGTGAAAATTTAAAATTTACCGTGAAAGGATAAAAAATTCTAAAATAAAGATATTTGGGATTATTATTACAAATAACAAAATAAGAAAAATATTCGGATCAAATATCGATTGGCCCTTTCCAAAAAAAAAAAAAAAAATTTTTTTTTTTTTAAAAACCGTCTTAAGATAGCTCTTAGAGTTGTACCGTATTTTTTTTCGTATGACAAAAATTTGTCTTTGGATCGTTTTAATCCGACGTTCCGTTCAAAAGTTTTGATTTTTTTTTAAATTTCAAGTCTTTTTCGCATTATCTTGAGAACTATCGACGGTGGGGGAAACCCATTTAAAGGTATTCTCATCTTTATATAGTCCTTCTATTTGATAAAGATTAACATTTTTTTCGAGACATACAAAAAAATTGACTGAGTTGATATGAAATATCCCATATGGGGCATTCTTTCTCAAACGTCCCAGTCAAAAAATGAAAATTTTTGGATTGGCTTCATACTTTGGTGAAAGGTAATAATTTCCTAAAATATTAACTCACTAAAAAAAAATTGTAGAAATTAGGGGGGTTCCATTACATTTTTAAGTGACATTGGTATTTTTAAAATCGTATAACTATGACAAAACTTTATCGGTTTAAAATTGTGAATATGTCATTTAAAGCATTTTCATGTACTTTTAGAAAAAAATAACAAAAATAAAAAAATTAAAATTCACCCCTATTTTCCAAAATTAACCGTTATTTTTCAATTTTGTCACAAATGGGTATTTAAAAAAAATTTTTTTTTTGAAAAGTTACAGTTATTTCCTATAAAATGTGTAAATATGATAGTGGGACAACAATAACTTTAGGAAATATTGAATTAATAATAATAATTAAAATAAATAAACGTGACCGATTTTAAATTTTGAATATGTCAATTTAAAGCATTTTTATGTACTTTTTGAAAATAATAACGAAAATAAAAAAAATTAAAATTTACCCCCTATTTTTCAAAATTAACCGTTATTTTTTCAATTTTTTTCCCAAATGGGTATTTTAAAAAAATATTTATTTTTTGTTGAAAAGCTTAGGTAATTTCCTATAAAATGTGTAAATATGATAGTGGGACAACAATAACTTTAGGAGAAATGTAATTACAAAATTAATAATGTCCTTATGGCCGTCTATTTTCATGCTATCTTGTCCGTCAGTTTTAAAGCTATCTTGACCAATCTTTCCAAATGTCTTTAGAAAAGTGGCCTAATACACTGTGCAAGTCAAATAAAAGACATGACCAACTTTAACGGGTTTTAACCTCTTGTGGGCCCTAGAAATCGAACTGCATCATTAGTTTTATGAGTTATAATGATGGCTTCATACAACATTCTTTTTTAAAGTTTTTTATCAAGTTAAAATTTTTTCTAAATTTTCTAATTTTTCTAAAAAAATATATCTGATTCTTGTGAAATCTGAATAAATAGACTTAAGTATCCTCTAATTTACTACATTTATAGACTTTCGATAGCATTGCGCTTTCAAGTTTTAATACACTTGAAAAACTTTACTCCAACTGATTTATCCGGTAAAATATATATAGGATATAGATATCAGATATTAAAAATTTCTAAAACATTGATAATAAAAATTTGATACTATAAAAAAAACGTATCTTAGTAAAACACATTTTTCAACCGATCGGTCCTATGGCAGCTATATGCTATAGTCATCCGATTTTGATAAAATCTTCCAGAATTGTGTTGACACATATAAAACTAAATATACCAGATTGGTACGCTACGATGGAAAATAAAATAGTTTTCCACTAGAACTAGTTTTAGACCAACCGTTTATATGGCAGCTATATGCTATATTCATCCGATTTTGATAAATTTGTACACTAAATATGTAAAATCATCTTTAACTAATATATACCAATATTGGTGACGCTACAATGAAAAATAAAAAAGTTTTTCTCACTAAGACTTATTTTTCGACCGATCGTTCCTATGGCAGCTATAAGATATAGTCACCCGATCCGGCCGGTTCCGGTACATATTAGTTGCGTGCAGTAAAAAGAAGACTCTGTGCAAAATTTCAGCTCGATAGCTTTAAAACTGAGAGACTAGTTCGCGTAGAAACAGACAGACAGACGGACAGAAAGACGGACAGAAAGACGGGGGACAGAAAGTTTATGGGGTCGGATATGAATATTTCTATGCGTTACAAACTTCAGGGCAAAATTAATATACTTTTTTCAAGTGTATACAAAATTGTAATTCTTTTTAGATTTTAATCTATAACTTTTGAGTGCGCCATAATCGAAAAACTGTGAATGTATTAAATTAGAAGACATTTAAATCTATTTATTTATATTTCACGAGTATAAAATATCATATTTTTTGGAATTTACAAAAACATTTTATCTTCGTAAAAAATTAAAAAAAAATAGTATGAAACCATCATGATAACTCAAAAAAATAATGATTCAGTTCGATTTCTAAGGCCCGAATTAGAGTTTTTTATTTTTTTTTTGTAACTATCACAGTTTAGACGGCAACATACATTTTCTTAATATACACCTAGATTTTAAAAACATGAAGATGAGAAAACGGCCATTAGTAAGAGAAACATGTTGATTTCAATGTTAGAGATCTTAAACTTGGCCATTATGAACATTATATGCAATTTAATAGATCTAAAAAATTGGTCAATATCGGATGACTATATCTTATGGTTGCCATTGGACCGATTAGTCGGTAAATGGGTAAGAAAATTAATTTTTAAAAATTTTGTGCTACATAATTTAACATTCTTAATGATTTTAAATTAATCAAAATCTGACAATTATGTTCCTTAAATATCAAAGTTAGCTTAAGCAACTAAATTAAAACATCAATAGCGTCGTCTCTTCATTTATCTTAACTTCAAAATCTCAATTTTCAACCATTAAATTATTTCTGGCAATAAAATTGTTTATCTTTTTTTTGTAATTAAACATGCTTTAAAGACCTTTGCATAACTAATAAAACAATTACATTTGCACGCCTTAATGCTGAATACACACACACACATTAATGACAAATATCAGAGAAATAAAATGAAGAGCAACATATGGTAGAGCAAAAAAAAAAAGTGCATAAATATTTCCCAGCAATATGCATATTAAATTCAATAAATTTTGCACACACACACAAAATGGAACAGCAAGAGGGAAAAATGAGAGCGAGAGCCAGAGCCAGACAAGCTGCCGCCAAAGGATATCTATGGATGGGTGCACACTTTATAGCGGGTCAAAATTGATAGACATATAAAATGTGTCACAAGCGTCCACAAAAGGAGTAAGACGAAATTGCTCTTCCGCACAGGCGACAAAGTTTATTTAGCCCTTGACTTGGAATTTTTGAATTGCACTTTGATGCTGCCGATGCTGCTGATGCTGGTGCAGCTACTTCTGAAGTGCAGGATTAAAAGCATAAAAAAAGGTGAGTGCCAAAAAAAAAAAAAAGAGAATTCTTTGTGCATAAATCGAATCAGTTTTGTGCATTGTGCAAAATGGCAAAAGTGATGAATCTAGTCAAGGTAATTTACAGGGGAAGAAAATACGGAAGTTTGTTCAAATTTTTATTTTTCTCAGTGTTTGTTTAAAAATAGCTTAAGCTTGGCCCATAATTTGCGTTTTATGTGCCAACTGAACCAATCATTATCAATCCTTGATGTATAATAATGGAGAACCCACCCTAGCAATTGGCATAGCAGTTGGTAAACGCCTTTGCCCTCATTTGCTGCAAAATTTCTGTGTTCGATTCTGTTCTGAAGTCAAAGCAAAAATGCGCGAAACATTTAATTAAATATCACACAGCAGGAGGCGAATCGAATCAAAGTAGCTGCCCTGCCCTCCCTCTCTCAATTCCCTCATGCGTTCTGCACAAAAAAAAAAAGAGTTCTGTAGTTCGAACTCTAAAATTGCAAAATTCAAAATAACAAATTGCATAGATGTTTGCCTCTGCAGCTTCCTTTTGTTGTTGTTGTTGCTGTTGCTGCTGCGGTCGTCAACTTTGCCGCTTGCAACTTTTGTCGATTGGCAGGCGGCAACCGCGATTGCTTCTCTCTGTTCTGTTCTGTTGTTGTCTATAAAACTGTGACTGGACCTGCCTCCGCTCCAAACCAGACCACAATAAACAAAAAAAAAAAAATCCCAATAGTGCCAGAGGCGTCGTTATCATAAATTGTTGAGAGGCTGTGAGGATAAGAACAAAAAGCAAAGTAAAAACAAAAAACATAGTAAAATTTAAAAACATAATTCGCAGTGAGACCACCGATTTTTCTGTGTTAAAAATTATTTTTTCTCGAATTTTAAGTATATCAGTCTTTTTATATATTACGCCATAACTTACACAATTCTACACCGACTTTCAAATGTAATATACAAAATTACTAAGAATAAATGGGCCTACAAATAACTCCGTACTACTTTTTACTAAAAATTAATCGTTTACAAGATATTCAGCTAAAGTCTTAAAAAAATTATTTTTTAACGGTTTTATAATTTTTGCCATAACTTTCGTTATCCTACACTGATTCCCAAATGTAACATACAAACAAACAGTCTCAAACACTTTATACTAATAGTTAATAGTTTTCAAGATATTTTGATCAAATCTTTGAAGAAACGGACTCTTTTTTTCAGTTGTTTTATATATTTTGCCATAACTACCGTAATCCTACATTGATTTGCAAATTTAAATAATAGAATGAGAATAAATGGGCATACAAATAAGTCCAAGACATTTTCAACAAAAAGTTAATCATGTTTAAGATATTAAATTTAGCTTATGTTTTTAAAAAAATTGATTTTTTTTAGTGTGTTTATGTATTTTGTCATAACTTCCGTTATCCTACACTGATTTGCAAATGCAGCATTTAAAACAACTAGAAATAAATAGGCATACACATAAGTCCTTAACACTTAATACTAAAAGATAACCGTTTTCGAGCTATTAAGCTCAAGTCTTGGAAAAAGGGTTGTTCACTCCCACTCCAGTGACTAAGTCGGGAGTAAGGTAGTAGCAAGAATAATAAAATAATTCTAATGTTTGAGAAAATTTATATTGCAAACTCAATTACTATTATCAGACACATAGCTAGGGAGGCTTTGGAGGCCGAGCTCCTAACAAACTTCAAAATTTCTAGGCTTGCTACGTTCCCTCATATAATCGGCAAGGTGGTAGATAAAACCATGCTGCTAAATGTTTTATTTTCTACTCGAATCAAAGTTTATAAATTTTTACTGTCAAAAAAAACTTCAGCCCCATCGAAATAAAAAAATCTAGCTACGGGCCTGTCAATCATCAAAAGTATTAAATGAAATGCGCCGCAGGAAAATTTTATTCATCAAAAGTCGGCGATTTGTTCAACAAAATTTGGTTTTCAGCGCAATACATTTATTAAAAAAATGCTTTATTTATACAAAAATGTTGTGCTCCACAAAACTATTCTTTGTATCCTCATCATAATTATTTAATAAACCAATAAGCCAATTGTCAATCCTTTGATATTTATATTGTTTATTCAGGTCTCTCTTCTGCATTGATTTGAGTAATTTTTAGATCGTGTTCGTCTAGTTCGTTCATTATTTGGTTTCAAAATGTAAAAATCTCTGGATCTTTTTCTGAAATTTCCCTTTTGTTGCTTTGGCCTTTTTTGTTCATCCAAATTAATTCCTTTTTCCCAATTTTCGATTTCCTAATTTTAGTTTTCCATGTTTTGTTCTCATTATTTTTTTAATAATTTTTTTTTTATTTTTGTTTTCCAAGTTTTTGTTTCTTAGTGTTTAAACAAAACCTGGTTCGATTTGAACCACCTTTTTAATAGCTGCCATATAATGGATCAGACAGACTATCACCAACTTTGTGGATTTTAAAAATATTTATTCAAAATCTGGTTTGTGCACATATTTTTTAGATTCTAAGATAATTTACAAAATCTGGTATTGGTTAGCACAATAATTTCATGTAGCTGCCATATAAGCGATGTGGCCAACTTACACCAAATGTGTTGGATTTGATGATACATCAAAACGGTGCAAAATGGGACAAGAAGAGTTAATGATTAATAACTTATACAGCTTTTCGCATCGTTTATTCGAGCAAAAGTTATATGCCTCAAAACATAACTACTTCAATAAGGATCACCTTAAAAATAAACTATTCAGTTCAATCCCAGCAAACATTTTATGAAATTTCAATCACATTCGAGTCTTTTCGCCTTGATGAGTCCTATTCGAGTCCTCTTGATGAATAAAATGGAAGACAGTTCATGTCTGATTTAAAGAAGACTTGAAAATGATCATTCAAATGCTCAAAATATTTAACTCAAAAATCGAGAGCTGAGCGATGCAAAATTAGTCGAAACTGATCAAAAATGCTTGGGTACCTCAGAAAATGTGGTCATTTATGAGTATTGTAATCAGATTGAGGTCTCGAATGTGATAAAAATTGCATAAAATGCTTGCTAGGATTGGAAAAAATCACATAAGAAAAAAACATGTTATTAAAATATAATTAACATATCTAAACTTTCGATATGCAGTTTTACACTTTGATATTCATTTTTTTTTTTTTTTTGGCAGACTCCTTCAATGTGGTAAAATATTTCCCGACAATTTCACAAAAAAAAGGGGCCCACAATCAGCTGACCTTAACTGGCTGTCAGCAAAACAGTTTAACCAAAAAGTTTGAATTTGTTATTATCTAATAAGTAGACAGCGCATTTTGCATATTTTTAGAAAAAACTTTATCCTAGTAGGCCAGGATAAATACGTATTAGGTAATTTTTTGATTTTTATTTTTTTTTGGCCCTTCAAAATCACAGAACAGCATAACAGTTCCATATCAATGCAATTTAAAAACTGAAATAAAAATTCATGACTATGCCAAAAAAGGGCGAAACATTGTGTCTTGTTAAGAACAGGACTGAAAACCGGATCTGAACCGAACCGAACCATTCGATTAGTGGTGCTCGGAAACAGAACCGAACAAGTCAGAATTTCAAAGTGGTTTGCATCATCTGGTTTAAAAAATTTTTTTTTCCCTTTTTCTCTCCTTCTTTTTTTTTTTAGCACACACCCACAACAAAAATTAAAATATTTTTTTTTTTTTAATCAAATAAGTGGTATTAAATTTTTATATTCTTTTATTTTCCGAGTACGTGTGACTTTATTCTTCTTTATTCAAAATCACAGAGAGATAACAGTTCCATATTAATGCAATAAACTGACAATATATCACCTGATACTGCACGGGCACCAAACTAAAGTTGATCAACTGAGCCGGCGGCCAAAGTATATAATTGTTTTTCAGTATGGGGAAATAGTCTTTCTTAATTCGATCCATAATATGGCTCATTTTCTCGCCATTAATGAAGGGTACACTAAAGATCACTAGCAGATTGAATGGCGGCGCAAAGCAACTTTGATCGATTAGCATTTTCTTAAGGCCGATATGGAATGCCGGTTGGTCCTTGGACACCAGCGCATCGAGTGTGCCATACCATTTCTTAAGCAACGGACCGACCATAAAAAATCCCAAGGCACTAAAGCGTGCCGTGCGACTTGGATCCCAATCCTTTAAAGCACGTTTCTCGATAAACATTTGGCCGATTATATCACCCGCACCCATAATGGTGGCCACATTGAGTCCTTCGCGTGCATAGGCGCGTAACGTCATGGTTAAAGGGGGTTAAGGGCTTTAAAATGTTGCTGATATGAATTTGGTTTGGTTAATCAAGAAAAAGCATTGTTCTATTGTTGGAGCTGAATTTGGAAATTATTTTTTAATGTAATTTTGGGTAAGCAAGTCGTGGCATACTTTTTGGAATAGTGTTTAGGTTTATTTACTATTATTTTGTTCAGTGACTCATTGTTTAGTTACTCATTGTTCAGTGACTCTTGTTCAGTGACTATTATTGAGTTACTCATTGTTCTGCGACTCTTGTTCAGTGTCTCTTATTGAGTTACTCATTGTTCTGTGACTCTTTGTTAGTGACTCTTGTTCAATGAGTTTGTTCAGTTACTCATTGTTCAGTGACTCTTGTTCAGTGACCTTTATTGAGTTACTCTTTGTACAGAGACTCTTGTTCAGTGACTCTTGTTCAGTGACTCTTTATTGAGTTACTCATTTTTTCTAGTGACTCTTGTTCAGAGACTATTTTTGAGTTACTCATTGGTCAGTGACTCTTGTTCAGTGACTCTTGTTCAGTGACTCTTATTGAGTTACTCATTGTTCAGAGACTCTTGTTCAGTGACTCTTGTTCAGTGACTCTTGTAGTGACTCTTGTTCAGTGACTCTTATTGAGTTACTCATTGTTCAGAGACTCTTGTTCTGTGACTCTTTGTTAGTGACTCTTGTTCAATGACTTTGTTCAGTTACTCATTGTTCAGTGACTCTTATTGAGTTACTCATTGTTCAGATGACTATTCTTGAGTTACTCTCTTGTTCAGTGACTCTTATTCTTGTTCAGTGACTCTTATTGAGTTACTCATTGTTCAGTGACTCTTGTTCAGTGACTCTTATTGAGTTACTCATTGTTCAGAGACTCTTGTTCAGTGACTCTTGTTCAGTGACTCTTGTTCAGTGACTCTTATTGAGTTACTCATTGTTCAGTGACTCTTGTTCAGTGACTCTTGTTCAGTGACTCTTGATCAGTGACTCTTATTGAGTTACTCATTGTTCAGAGACTCTTGTTCTGTGACTCTTGTTCAGTGACTCTTGTTCAGTGACTCTTGTTCAGTGACTCTTGTTCAGTGACTCTTATTGAGTTACTTCATTGTTCTGTGACTCTTGTTCAGTGACTCTTGATCAGTGACTCTTGTTCAGTGACTCTTATTGAGTTACTCATTGTTCAGAGACTCTAGTTCTGTGACTCTTGTTCAGTGACTCTTGTTCAGTGACTCTTGTTCAGTGACTCTTGTTCAGTTACTCATTGTTCAGAGACTCTTGTTCAGTGACCTTTATTGAGTTACTCTCTTGTTCAGTGACTCTTGTTCAGTGACTCTTGTTCAGTGACTCTTGTTCAGTGACTCTTGTTCAGTGACTCTTGTTCAGTGACTCTTATTGAGTTACTCATTGTTCAGAGACTCTTGTTCAGTGACTCTTGTTCAGTGACTCTTTTGTTCAGTGACTCTTGTTCAGTGACTCTTGTTCAGTGACTCTTATTGAGTTACTCATTGTTCAGAGACTCTTGTTCAGTGACTCTTGTTCAGTGACTCTTGATCAGTGACTCTTGTTCAGTGACTCTTATTGAGTTACTCATTGTTCAGAGACTCTTTGTTAGTGACTCTTGTTCAGTGACTTTGTTCAGTTACTCTTGTTCAGTTACTCATTGTTCAGTGACTCTTGTTCTTGTTCAGTGACTCTTGTTCAGTGAATCTTGATCAGTGACTCTTGTTCAGTGACTCTTATTGAGTTACTCATTGTTCAGAGACTCTCTAGTTTTTAAGTGACTCTTGTTCAGTGACTCTTTTGTTCAGTGACTCTTTGTCGGACTCTAGTTCAGTGACTCTTGTTCAGTGACTCTTTATCATTACTCATTGTTCAGTGACTCTCTGTTCAGTCACTCTTTATCAGTGATCTTATTGAGTTACTCATTGTTCAGTGACTCTTGTTCAGTGACTTTTGTTACCAAACCTTATGAAACCGGTTCAGAATTTGTTTAGAACTTTAACTCCGAAATTTTTTTAAGTTCACTCAGTTTTAAGTCAGTAAGAACCAGTTCAAAAGTTCAAAAGAGCTGGTTCAAATTGAAATAAGAATGTGGTATAAGAATAATATCAAAATAATTTTATTTCATAATTTTTCCAAATTTAAAAACAATTTTTTTCTATGATTTATCTTAGCTTACTCACATATCACTTAGTTTTCAACAGCGTAAACATTTATTCAGAGCTTAACTCTACGTTCAGACAAACGTACATACATATTTCTACGAGATCATAAATCAAAGTATTTTCTACTTCAGCTAGACTTACTTCTTTGTGATGTCAGTTCTAATCCTAAGCTTAACATTTTATACTTGCCGCACCCATGCCATTCTCCTTTTTGCGCCACTGCCATTGGCCAGGATCCGGTAGGAGCTTAGTGTCCTTTGCTTTTGGTTGCATTTCTGTGCTCAACCGCGAATGCAATTAAATAGAATATATCGCCAAAGGAAACTCAAACCCTTCAGCCGACTGGCAATAACTCTGCCCCTTTCGGATAGTTCTCTATGCCTGTCCTGTTGCAACTTTTGGCCGCTTGTTAAGTAATTTTGTTAATAGGCAGCCCCGAACCAGAGCGCCGCGCCGGCTCTAATAAATCTTTGTGGTAGCTGCCACAATTCGTTGCACATTTCATGCTCTCTTTGCTGTCGATGGCAGCCTTTTGGCTATTAAATGGAAACTAGTTCAACAAACAAAACCAAAAACTCAATGAAGTTGTGTTGCTGCAGCGCCGCTTCTCGAGCATTGAACAACAATTTTTGCTTTTTTTTTTCTTATTGCCGCCCACACACACAACAAATAAAATTGTTGCACGCATTTGAAGTGGGTGCCAGTGGCAGGTCTCTAGGCCTGCCAAAGCCAACAATTTTTCAAATAACTTTGTGAGACTTTCACCAATTTGTGGGATGTGTAACAATAGTAATAATAATAAAAAATACACAAAATACAATATGATTAAGTTTCATTGCAATCTTTTCACTTGTCGAGCAAATTCTGAAGTTTATATAAAGATATAAAGCCGCTTTTGTGCTTAATTGTTAGTGGCAATTGGTATCTTCTTTTTTTTTAAGTAAAGAAATGTTGTTTAAGTTTCAAATTTTATGATGGAAAATCAATAATCTGATAACATAAGTTTGGGTTATCGAAACATTTGCTTTAATTCGTTTTATTTACCAAATTTATTTAAATATAAATCTACGAATATTGTTAAGTTACAAAGCTGCATAACTATTTTTAAGAACCTCCCGGTCCTCTCATCAGCAGACTTTGTAATCGAGGAAATTTACAATCTTAGGCCCTTAGCTAATTTGTTAATTTTTCGGACAAAAGTTATATTTTAAATAAACTCAAATAATCATTTTAATACCCTAAACAATGCAATTGTTTGTTACTTCAAGAAGAAAGCATCGTTAACCACAGAAAGTATGTATATTCTTGATCAGCATCAACAACCAAGACGATATGGCCATGTCTGTCTAATGAACAATTAGAACTTCGAGATAGTGGGAGCTAAAGACACCAAATTTAGCATATTTTAACTTAAAAAAAAAAAAAAACCATAAAAAATCAAAATGGAATTGAAGCAATTAAAAGTCTCGCAAACCCTTTTCTTGGGACTTTTTGGCGATATCTTATTCCGAACCATTAGAAATTTTTTTTTTCGAAAAAGCCTTACTACATCAGCTTTTCAAATATATAACGGTAATAACGAAATTAATTAGTTAACGACCCAATAATTAAAAAGTCTCTCTGCATGCAAGTGCTCTTTTCCAAGTCCCTAAGTGAAGCTATCCGTAAAAAATAATGTTTTTGCCAATGCAAACCCATTTAAGTAAGACACTCAACATTTTCTAAAACAGCAATTTCCCGAGCAGACTAAATGTTATAAATAGTGAATTGATTTTAAAAATATTTGGTTTAATTTTGAAGATCGAATTGATTAAAAATTATGAGCTGGGAATAATACCGTAACCGGAATCGGAACCATTAACCGAAATAAACCGATTTAACGCCAGGTACCGGTATCGAAACCGGAACCGATATTAACATTTTTAAAACGTAAAATTTTAAGAATCGAAAAAAAGAACCGTACCGAAACGCTAATACCGCAATTGTTTCGGTTTTTTTATTTTTGTTTTTATTAATTTATGATTATTACAAATATATATTTCAACTGGTAAAATAGCAATATATACACTTAGAAAAGAGACTTACATTTTAAAAATTCGCCTTTAAAGAATATCCAGAATCGTATTCGCTTTTTAAGAAAAAAGTGTCTAAAAAGCCGCAAAACTTTTCTTTGGTAAATATTATAACTCTAATTAAATGTAAAGGACTCCTTATGTTTTAATAAAATCCGCCTCTTGAATATAGAAATGTTAGAAAAATTATAATATAAATTTAAGAAATGAAGTGTCTGGACTTTAATCAAATTTCGCCCTTAAAAAAACTCAGTTTTAATATTTCAAAAATTGTAACGTCTGAAAAAGCTAAGGCAGATTTTATGTTTCAATCTGTTTTTGGGTTTTTAAGAGCTGATATCCCCATTTTAGTATTTTACCAGCGTATTATGAGCTATATTGGACCGTAGTCTTATAGTATGTGTTCAAATCTATCCAAATCGCTAATAAACTCTATTTTTAACGGAGATAAGACAGATTTTAGAGCGCATTATTTCAAACCATTTTTAAGAAATATTTGTCAGTTTTATGAGAAATGGCCCTAAGTCGAGTTGTCCGGACCACATAAGAATAGAGAATTCCTTAATTTTAAATATTTTTTTTCTGAGTGTAGAAATACCACTGGAAGCATGAACAGAAGCAAAATTGTTTGTCCAAAAATAAAAGAGGCTATTAATCGGAATATTTAAATGGCATATGGGCATTTCCGCGGTCACGAACGCGACATTCGTACGCCTTGAAAGTGCAAGAAAATAAAGCAAACTTAAAGATTTTGTTTCTTGATTTTATTTTTTGAATGCATTTTAGTTGCTGAATATTTAGTGCAAAAGATAGGTTCAGTCGATTTGATGCGCATAATATATCACCAAAAAACCATGGGATTTAGCACGTGACAAAAATGGAAGTAGTTTTCGACTGCATCTAGAAAAATGCATAAATCAGCGAAATGTGAAAAAATTATTTAAACCTAAATTTTTTAACTAAATGGGAACATTGTAGCTTTCAATTGATAGTTTCCATGAGCAATTATTTGCACTAGTTTTTTTTTATAAGCCTAAGAATTATTTAGCTTGCGACATATTTTCCGTCACCTTTGTTTCTTGAATTAGTTCAATTTAACGCATAGAAGGAAGCATTTTCGACCCCATAAAGTATATATATTCCTGGTCAGCATGACGAGCTGACTATATATATCCATGATCATTCATCATTTTTTATGCTGGGGGAATACTGCATAAAGTTTTCCAGCTATCTTGATAAAAGTTTGTACACAGTTTTGAAATACATTTAGGATGCATATTTGTCGGAATCGGCCGAATCAGATGATTATAGCTTACAGCTGTAATACGACCGATCGTCCGAAAATTAGTTCTAGTGATACAACAATTTTTATTTTTAATGGTAAGGTCTTCATAATTCTGCAAATTAAATCAAATCCTACGACTATATCCATAGCTTTCCTGGAATCGATCGGTCTGAAAAATAGTTTAGCGAGAATCATTGTTTTCTTCTATGATTCAAATTGTCATTCAAAAGATTGATCAATGATTATACGCTGCGGTCGGTCAAAAATCTGTCTTAGTAAGAAAAATTTGTTTGTTTTCGATTTCTTTAAACTTGCCAGTTAGTTTTAGCTCTTAAGACAATTTTTTCAAGCTGGATCAAATTCAGATAAGCACCAGATATAGCACCATTTTTTGGGAAATAAAAATCTGAGTACCGTATCGGAACCGAAAACCGAAATAAATTGAAAACCAGGATTAATCACTGATTATGAGTTTATTTCTAAATATAATGCACAACAAACCAATTTTATAACTAAAATTTAGTTTTCAGCCAATTGTTTCAGTGGAAGCTATATAATGTAGTAGTCTGATTTTGTTTAAAATTATATGTTGATTGATTGAAAATTGATTGTTGTTGAAAATCGTTTTTTCCATACTCAAATGATGCCAATCACGTCAACAACAATCAGCTGTCAAAACAAAACTAAGGGATGCATTCCGCTGCAATTTGACATGTCTGCCTAAATATGACTAGACTATTTATAAGGCAGCATAATCTATTGTTCATTTTGGGAAAATCCACCCCCAAGGTAGGAACAGTAAAATACAAAATGTGACTCATGCTTTAAAGAGCTTCACAATGCTGATCATTCGAAATTGATGCATTAGAAATTGTGATTGCTTATTATTGCAGGTCCTCTTAAATTTGGCAAATGGTTAGATAAACTGTTTGAATTTTATAAATTGGTTTGGCCAACACGTACAATAATAATGTCCACAATTATAACAAATTCCACGAAACTCTACTTACCACAAAATTTCCTTGTGTACATCAACTTTCATTATCTCTTCTCTCTCTTTATAATTGTTACCTTTATCTGTTGCTTCGTTTTGTACCAATTATATTTCATAATTTGGTTAAATCTTTCAACTGCTCTGTGCAATTTGTTTTCGAAATGTTCTTGACCCACTTAACAAGAAGTCACTAATTTGCAGTGGCAGAAAACAAAACAAAAAAAAGTTGATTGCAACAATTACACCTGTTTCCCCTACAAACTGTCAAACCTATCTGGCTTAGCTGTTTGTCTAAGCATTTTCCGCTGTCGTAATTTACACCTGTTGCGCTTTATTTTTTGGCCGCTGGGCTCCCCCCTTGCACAAAAGTTGAACATACAATTTTTTAGCCAACTTCAATGCACAAGCAACAACAACAACAACAACAACAGCAGCAGAATTCATGTGTAGTCTCAGCTAAATGGAATTTAATTATAAAATAATTACGCGCTCATTTTGTTACTTTTTGTTTTAATTGTTTGGCGTTTGCTTAATTTGCCTCATTAGAAATATTTTTGCCTTTTTGGTATTTGGGTCGTCACTTTAGGCACCCTTCTCATCATTATGCGGTCAGTTTAGCCAACTTTGCCCAACATATTTTCAACTTATTTAAATTGCTGTGATTTTTATAGTTTTCTGGTATTTGTACTTCATTAAAATGAATATTTTTGTAATTTTTCTTTTCTTTTTTTTTTGTGGCAAGGTAAGCCAGGAAATAAATTACGAAAAAATTGCCCAGATAAATGTTTAGTTAATTGTTGCACATACGCAATATTGCACAATGAAATTGTACCGATGCAGGCAAGAAAAAAAAAAAAACACAGTTATGCATTTGTAATCAAGTTGAATCGGTTTTAGATTAAAATGTTGTTTGATTGGGCCAGTTAAAACTGCATTGTTGGGCCATGTTCTAGTTTGAATAGGCGGTTCGCATTTTAGAAGTTAAGCTAAAAATCCAAATGGAAAATTTAAAAAAATTTGTAAAAATGATAATTACATTGGTTATGCAACTAAATCTATTAATCTTACAATTTTTCCATATGTTGTTTTTGATTATTTAATTAGGATTCGTTTGTTCACAACGTGGACTGCTAATTGTTGGTGTTTATTTTACATAACAATTGTGTGGATGTTGAACTTTTGGAAAATTACAAAAAATATCGAAACTCCTTTAAAGTTTAAGCCGGTTGGGAATCGCTTTCCAAAAAACTGGTTCGGAACCCTTTTTAAACATAGAAAACATCTTACTGCATATAACCGACCTATACATAAGATTTTAAGTTCCTGAGATATGGCTCTAAACCACTCTTGAACCGGTGTTTTCCCCGTGATGTTTTCCATGTGGTTGTTCCAAGCCTTTTCTCTTCATTCCTAACAAATTCTCTAAAAGTGTGGTGGCCTATGCAGTCATAGGGTTCTGGTTCTATCTTTGTGGTACGTGGGTTGCTATTTAAGTTTCTGGCCTAGGTCACTTCTAGCCATTTTAGGACCAATTGGCCTTTTCCCAAAAAAAGTTTGGACTTTTATCGATAAAAGCTCCATACAACTCTTTCATGTGTGACCACATTTGATATCGATTAACGATTAATCAAAAACTTACCTCGGCAGAAAAATGGAATTAACTCGTGAACATTTTCGTGCAATCATTTTTCACAACTTTCGACGTGGATTATCACGACAAGAGTGCAACGATGAACTTAAATCTTTGTATGGCGATGAAGCACCATTCTATAGCACTGTGAAAAATCGCGGGCGACGCTCGCTCGAAGACGAAGGTCGTTAAGGTCGTCCAAAAACAGTCGTTATGCCAGTAAACATTGATGACGTGCGTGAACTGATAATGCAAGATCGTCATGTGACATACCGTGAGATAGAGACATCCTTGGGCATTTCTTCCACCAGCATACATTCGATATTGCATGAACACCTGGGCGTAAAAAAGGTTTGTTCTCGTTGTAACCCGCACAATTTGACAATCGCTCAAAAAAAGGCTCGTGTGGATTGGTGCAAAGAAATTTTGAAAAAATATAATCGCGGTAATTCAAAAGACGTTTATAAGATCGTCACAGGTGACGAATCATGGATCTATGCTTATGAGCCCGAAAAAAAACAGCAATCGACCGTGTGGGTCTTCGAAGACGAGCCAAATCCAACGAAAGTCGTTCGTGGAAGAAGCACTTCGAAGCAAATGGTCGCCTGTTTCTTCTTCTTAAACTGGTCATGTGGCGACTGTTCCGCTTGAGCAACGTAGAACTGTCAATTCTGAGTGGTACACCACAATTTGTTTGCCTGAAGTCTTCGGAGAAATTCGAAAAACGAACAAGAGAAGACAGATCATTGTGCACCATGACAATGCGAGCTCTCACACATCAGCTCACACCAGCGCCTTTTGACCGCCCAACACAGCCCTGACTTGGCACCCAATGACTTCTTTTTATTTCGACATCAAGGGAAAAATGCGTGGTCAACGATTTTCGTCGCCAGAAGATGCTGTTGAAGAGTTCAAAAACCATGTTTTGAAGGTGTCTCAATCGCAGTGGAAAAAGTGCTTCGACAATTGGTTTGAGCGCATGCAAAAGTGTATAAAACTTGCTGGAAAATACTTTGAAAAACAATAAAACCATTTTTGATCATAAATATTCGCGTTTTCATTATTAGGTCAGAAATATATATAGCAACCTACGTACCCAAGTGAAAATGTGAATAAGCCCTTAAAATTTTTAAGAGATGAAATATCGCATCTGTATATTTATGGTCTTTGGACCCACTTACTTAAGCTGATTACTTATCAAGTTGTTTACGAGACATTGCATTTATCAAAGCCAACACCTTTATTGTCTTACCTCCTTAAACCGCTTACTTATCACTCCAAATTCCAAGTTGGAGCAAATTTATAACTCCATTTAACCCCAAACTGAATTATGTTAAGCTAAATGAACCCCGCAAGTCACTGCCACTGACTGGCTGAATGATTAATATGTTCGATTTTTTTTTGGGAGCTCATCCATTCGCACTCTTCTAATGCGCCTAATTGAAATTGCAATTAGCCCCAAAAAAACATCTTTGGCTCTTTACCCGCCCCCCGTGCTCTAATTAACACGCATTTTAATTATTAATTGCAGCACTTAATTTATAGGCTCCACAACCCTTCTCTTACCAACCACCCATCGCCCCCCCCTCCTTTCGCCACACACCCACTCTATTGAGTCAGAGTGTTGGCACGGCACAAATTGCAATTTGTTTCAAGTGTCCTTTCTTAGTGCCAGGACCAAGTTTCTTATGCTTTTGTGTCTGCCGAGAATACGGCAAGAGAGAGCGAAGGTGGAAGGTGGAGGAGGCAGTGGAAACTATCTGCTAACTGTGATTTCTGTGACTCCCCAAAAAAGAAAGGTAGCAATTTGTCTTCGTACCTGTATTTTGTTGAAATATATAAATTGAATTACAAAGTTGGGCCATATGAACATTTTGTGCAATTTTTCTGCTTTTTTGGTTTTTTTAATTAAATGTATGCTGGGCCAGCATAACGTTTATTTGATAAGAAACCGTAACTGAATTTTCATTTTCCCATATTATTATCAGAAACCAAAAATGAAATGAATTAAAATAATGCAAATGAATAAAGTATCCCCCCCATTCTTGATGATGATGGTCAATGGCCAGAAGCCATGATGCCCCCGTGTTGATATTGTGTGGATGGATTGTTGAATGGCTGGAAACGGCAGCTGTTTGGTGAGCGTGACTTTGCAATGAACTGGGCGACAAAGTAAAAATACAAAAAAAAAAAGAGTGAGTGTTACTGAGTTCCTTTTAATGAGATGAATAAACCAGCTGGAAAGCATAAATCAGCAAAAGCAAAGTTTAGCTAGCTAACGGGTGAGAAAAGTGGTTGGTGTGTGGGGGTGGGGGATATTATGAAATTCTGGTTAAAATTAAACAAGTGATGCACGAAATGACTTGAGATTCAAAGGTGTTAATTGCAAATGAAAGAATTTTTTGTATACGGAGATTAATTAGGCTTAATGAAATATTTATAAGCTAATTAGACATTAAAATCGGATAAGATACAAATAGCATAGAATTTGAAATTCACATTTTCTTTTGAGCAGTAAAAACATTAGGAAGCTAGGCTGGAAAGCAGGGGTGGTTCGGGCTACTTAGTTCCTTTTGCCATTGAAGTACAATATATTCAAATGAATTAACCTCTGCTAAACAATAAATTATTGATCGACGAACTATTAAACAATGAACTATTAATCGATGAATTATTGCAAGGTGAACTAATAAACGATTAACTACTGAACTAAGAACAATTGAATTAAATACTTATCAAACGTCTAAAATATTAAAAGTGAATAATCTAAACAAATTTAGACCTTGGAGGAGTCGAACATGATGACAACAAAGAGTGTACATGGTGCGAAAAAGGCACTGTGGAGGACGCCAGGCAAGACTTATTCCTGAATAAAAGGGGGAACTACCCAGGAAAATGGCCATCAATATGGCAGAGCATTGGAAACATAAATCAGTGCCCTTAGTCCTAAGATTGGATTAATCGAACATGTATACAGCTGATCTACACAGCTCTTATATACATTTTAATGCAGTTTAAGTCAAGGCTGGAAACCGCTCCGGAACAGATCCCTGGTTTGATTTCAATTTTTGGGTCCTTCGAACCTTTCAGATTTATGAACACCCGAACTTGCAATAATAACCCAATAATAAGCCAATTATTAAAAAAATATTTTGATTTTTTTCAGTTTTTAATTTTTAAGCCTTTATTTGACTATTCTCAATATTTTCAATGTAATACTAAAGTAACCCTACAATAACCCAAGGCCGGAAATGGTATCGGAGATGGGTTCCAACTGCTTATGCTCGTGCTGGTTTGTCACTTCGTCAACTAGTGGCTTAAACTCACAATCCTATCGAGCAGAGCAAAAGCTGCACAAAAAACAGTAAGTACGTGCAAAAGAGAGCCTAAAACCAGGAAATCAAACTGGAACCCTAACTGGACCCCGAAGCGGAACAAATCAAAACTGGAACCGATTGTTTGAATTTCTTGAGAACCAATATTGGAGTGGCAATATTGAAGAACCGTGATTAAGGAACCAATATTAACGAACCGATATTGGGGAACTCATATTAGTGAACCGACGTTGTTGGAACCAAAAAGACCAAAAAGAATATAGGAAGCTGTAATATGTAAAAGTGGTGATTGATTAAGTTGTAAGTGTTTTTTTAAGGGGGTCCTCTACCTTTATACAAAATATTTTTCAATTTTTTTGTTTTGCATTATTATTATAGCTTAGATATTCCCCTTTCATTCCCATCAAACCATTTTCAAAATTCAAAATAGATTTGCAGATATGGCCATATTGGTTGAGCAATATTTTTGCTAAAGGAAGTATTTTATACGTTGCAACGTTGCGAAACTTTAAGTGTGTTTTCTCCGAAATCTCGATTTTTGACATGGTAACAATGATTTCGGCAGTTCTACCGAATAGATTTCAATTTTCCATGTTGCAATCGACGCATAATTGATGCAATTCTGGCCCGTACCTCAATGAAGACCTACAATTTTTACATCTAATTTTGGTAGACCTTAATTGGCAGGCCAAGAACTTCGAATTTCAAATCATCGTGATCAAGAGCTCCCGCGCCCATCTTTACTTTAGAAGGATTTTTTAACTGGGGTCAAGTCTTTGAATTTAATAACTTTAAAATTTTACCAATACTAACTACCAGTACTAAAAACCAAATTATCAATATGTAACCGAACACCGAAATAATCTAGAACCTTAACATTACCTTTTACTGAAACTTAAGTTTCAATTCCGCTTATAATTTTTAACTTTTTCCGCTTTTGTTAGTTTTTTTCTCAAGCGAAAATAAAAATAATTTATTGTCTGAACTCAAGTAGCTTGCAGTTTCAATTCAAAGAACGCGAGAGAATGCGCACAAACGATAATTACTCGAGCGAAGCGAACATCATGATCGTTTTGAGATAGGGATGAGTTGCACCGAAGCCACGGACTCCATACAAGTTGAATCGGAATCTTTGATAAAACGCAACACAGGATTTTTTTGGGAATATTTCTTTATTGGGAGTTTTTCCAATTTATTAATCTAATTTCATAAAAAAAAACATTAGAAATGTTAGCTTAGGTCAATTGCTGATCATGCGTTTCGTATAGATCTTCCATTTGATTTTGGAATTAGCACTTAAAGTATTTCCTTCAATAGTATCTGTGGAGACTTAACAAATGGGTTGGTATTATTATAGGATTTGCGAACGGTCACACTGGTACCAAATGAGTAAGAGAACAGCAGCTGAGCGACTACTACCATTTATCAAAGTCTTTATTATATTCTAAACTTCAGTTTATCACAATTGAATTTTTCCTGTTTCATCTGCAATTACCATCTATCAAATCTTCATAATAATTACAAATAAGCCTTTATTTCTTGAAAAGGTAGTAAGAAAGTAGTGTGACCAGAGTTTGGATATATCTAAAATGCTTTTGCATTTGAACAAAAATCTGATTTCTTATCGGTTATAATTTTGTAAATTCATTCCAAATTGATGAAATCGTTAATTTCATAGCATCAAGCATAAGATCCTTGATATACGTAGAATCAAGCAAAGCACATATTTTTAATTTTCTATCACATGGATTATGTCTTTTCCGTTTGCTTTTTCTTGTCCAAAAATTGCTAGAAAATCGTTGAATCTATTGAAGGGATCTACAAAAACGACCCAAATCATAATGGGATTTGGGAATTGGGTCGTTTTTGGGTCGAAAGCGATTTGTGGAACACCTGGGAATAAATTTAAATTAAATATTGAACTCTGTTAGACAATTAATTGAATATTAACCATAAAATATTTTGTTTGCTAAAATTCTTTTTTATTTCCAGCAATCCATTAATAAGCATAAGTAGATTTTTAAATTGAATTCCCTTCGTTTTACATCAAAACTACTTCAGCATACATTTTTCTCCTCCATCTATTTAACTCCCTATGCCATTCAGCTGGGTTCTATCTATCGTCCAACGATGTACATACTTGATTTTATTTTTTCTTTAGCACATTTGCACAAAGCTTTAATTAACTAATTGGCAGCATGCATAAAAATTCAATTGCAGCTAATTGCGATTCACACATTGAAACCAAAAACCAATACGCTGATTGATGTTATATATGAATGAATACATATATATATATATCAATATATACTTATATGTAGTTAAAGACAGGAGACAGCCTCCAGATAGTGCTTACTGCATAACTAAATTACGCAGACAAACAAAATGCGAAAAGCGAAACGTGAGCGGCAGCAACAATAGGCGCACAGTTTAACCTCCGTTTCCCCAGGACTAAATCTAATCCGAGTTATGTAATAAAAGATTCACTGAACAGTGGCCAAAACTGAAATATTAAGCAGTCAGGCAGTCGGTTGGGTTGGTCGGGATAACAGTCGCCTGGTGCATCCTTTTTTTATATAAAGAAAAATCGCGCACAATGAAATGAAATATGAGTGGATGGTTGGTTGGTTGGCTGGCTGGATAACTGGATGAGACTGTTTGGTTGATATTCACAAATGCTTGGCGTTAGTTAGCCAAGCCAAACGAATTGTTGTCAGCGAAAAATGTTTATTTCGTTTTTTTTTTTTTTTTCATTCTTGGCACACGAAATGAAATTGCGCGCAAAAGGAAACAGTTAGAGGAGCATGGAAATTCATTGCCTTGGTAACTAACTAAGAGTTTTATATACATTCAAAGATGGCAAATGCTAACACAATTCGATTAAGATAAGCATTTATTTTAGGTAAGTCCTGAAGAAGTGTGTCAATATGTGTTTAATAATATAAAATGAGTTTCTATGCAATATAACTGGTTTAACTAGTTATAACTGACTGACAAGCAGATGAGGGTAACATTGACTCGACACGTTGCACACTGGGCGAAATAACTGATCTTATTTTGAAGTATGAAAAGCAGTCATTTTTGGTTTCATTTCGATTATCAATAGACCACCAGACCAGCCTTTAGAAACTTAGTATTTATTTTTCAGCAGCAGCTGCAGCAAATATTTTTCATCCTTTTTTCAATATGTTCGACTAGTCGAACAGCAAAATTACATATTTAAAAATATTTTTTTCTAAGACATAGTAAAGCCGAATTGTTTAAGTAGATACACTATAATATAGTAAATTTCATTGGCATTTAGACAAAAATATTGCGGATCACCCCAAAAACCTTACAAAAAACCATTATATGAAGACCTTTTTTCTGCCAAGCTTAAAAACATATAACTAAATCTAAGCATGTTGTTTGAACTGTTCGCCGTTGTTCGACTAGTCGAACATTCTCATCCTGTCGATACCATTTTAGGTAGCATTTTTTGACAACGGATTCGTGTCCCAATTAGCCAAAAAAATTACTTTCACCTCTAGGCAAAAAACTTTTCCAGCGCGGCGTAAAATGGTTTAAAGATCAGTTTCCAATCCGTTTAGTAAACTGAATAATACCAAGCAAAAATATTTGAAAAATATCGATTTATTATTTCAAAACGTGCTAAATTATTTTTCCAAAAAATCCCTAAAAGGTTGAAATTAAAAAAATCAAAAAAACTTTTTATGCTTTTCACTTACGGACTTTAACATTTTTACAATGGTTAAAAAGCGAAGTTGTGCGCAAATTAATAAAGGTACTTTTTTATATAAATCGAAAACGGGAACAGACCTGATTATATTTGATATTAAGAATATGATTTTATAAACAAAAAGTTCCCGACCAGTGCGTATAAGTTATAAAAGTTAATCCTGCACTCAGAAAAAAGCGTTCTTAAAGGCAACACAACTTTCTTACTTTTATAACCACTTCGTTCCTATTTTTCTCCGTTCTCTAAAGAATACCATCCGTTCTTAACCGAAATTCGCAATAAAATTTTTTTTTTTTACAATAATATGACCAGATGGTTCCTAAAGGCCTGATCCCAGATGAGGGCACATGGGTTAGGTTAGGTTGCAATGGTTGAATTGGGATAAAATCCCCATTTCTACACTTGGGTCCATTAAGGCCCATTGTGCTACCATATAACCCTTCCTACGATATAATATTGACCGTAGCATGAATTTAGTGAAGCAGTGAGGCAACATCCATTTCAGAGATTTCCGAGAGATCTTGTAGAAATCGGACGACCCAAAAACGGCGAGTCACAAATTCTGATGAGCGCTGTGCAATGACAGAAGAGGTGATATACACTCTTCTTCATCCTCTGAGTTGCAGCTTCTGCTGAAGTCGGTGTGTCTAGTGCCGAGCCCTCGCAGTGTGTTCGGCACAATACTTCCTATAAATAAGACAGCAGTTCAAAAGCACTCTGATTTCAAAGCTCTTTTTAGAAAAGTTTCTATTCATATGAGGCATTGTGCCGAAAAATAATTTTTATGTGATATGAGAATAGGCCTTAAATGCGGAACGCATTTTCTTCTTCAAGTAACGCACGATTTACGAAATAAAAATATTTTTAAAAAAATTTAAAAAATGTAAGATGAAATTAAATAATGTTATGGTATATTAATAAATATATGAATTTAATAATTATTAAAAAATTAAAAAATATAAATAATTATATTTTTTTTTATTAAAATAAAAATATTTTATCAATTAAAATAATGTGAAAGAAAGGTTTCTTAAAACCAAAAAAAAGGCAACAAACATGATTCAGTAATGAAAATTGTTATAATAGTGTTTCGAAAATGTTTCTCCATGAATTTAAAAGTGGTTTGAATCGCAATTGATCAAAATAGATTTAAAATGATTTAACTTAAAATTATGAAATATTTCCTCGCACAAAACAGGTTTCAAATATTGCTGAACTCATAACTCAAAATAAAATTGCATTTCTATCTCACATGAAATGTAACCGAATTAAAATGGTCGTGCATTTATAAAAAGACTTTTACTGCCCCCCCTAAATATGTCACAGACAACCAACAACCACTTGCATTTCGGGCTGACGAAAAATTCCAGCAGCAAAGTTTTGGCTGCAGCTGGGGGAATGCACATTTTCTGTCGCATTTCCTGCTACAGTGTTGAGAGGCATAAAATAACACCAAAAGGCTAAACAGGAACAGAACCGAACAGAACACGTGCCAACAACACTCGCCACACACACACACACACACATAGGGAGTCTAATGTTGGCCATTTCCTGTTGACTGAAAACGGTATAGGCCAAGCCCCGAAAAACTTGTCTAAAAATGCATAAAAGCAAGAAACGATAGTGAGAGCGAGGGGGAAGAATTGTTGGTCAGGGTTTTTGCTTTTCTAGACAGCTTCTGCTTGCTTCTGCTGCTCTCTCTACGCTGTGAATGGGCGCAGTGAGAAAAAAAAACGTGCAAAGGAAATGAGGACAGAAACCAACAAACCAACAACAGCAACAGCAGAAAAAATATGTTAATAAAGTGGCAGAGCCAGAGATAAACGCTGGATGAATGACCTCTTGGGACTCTCAAAAACAGTTGGCCAGTTTTTGAATTTTTGAGTTGCAGTTGCAGTTGCAGCTGCATTTGTTTTTGCTTTTGTTTTTGTTTACTTGTAAGTATGAAACATTCTGCCGCTGGGCAGCTTCTAATGGTCTTCTGTTTGATAATGATGCAACGGCAAACTGCATTCTCAGCTCTCTGCTTGTGTTTGTTTGCCTTGTTCTTTGTTTTTCTTCAGTTACTTTTTTTTTTGTTGTTTGTCTGGCTTTTTTTCTTTTGAGTTCATTGCCGCTGACTCTGCCACTTGCACTTGCCTGCTTCTTTTTCTCGCTCTCTTTGAGTGGCATCATCATCATCATCATCATCGTCTTCTTCCTCACTTGACTACCCTTCTGGCTTCAGGCCTGTCTGGGCTGACACACTCACTGATCATAATTCAATTATCTAGACACAGCGGGTACAATTTTTTATTTTACCTTTTCTTTTTCTTTTTTTTTTTTTTTTTGCTTTGATTTGAGGTCTAGGTCCGAGGAAGTGGTAAATGTTTTAGTGGCCATATTAGTTGGTTTCATTACCTTTAACAGGAAATATTAGGCCATTACGCTAGAGACTTTGAGTTGTGCGAACAATTCTCTTATGGCCAAAATTAACGTTTACTGAGACGTTTAATGTTTGAGACAAGAATTATAGTCTTAAGTGGTTGAAGGGAAAACAGAAGAGAATGGTAAGAAGCCAGATGAAAAGATGAAAATTTTAATGTGGTATATGAAGGGAATTTACATCTGGTTCCACAGGCCTATTAAACTATCCTCTTAAGTTGATGAAATTTCATTTACCCGAAAATGTCAAAAACAAAGAATAAACTAATTTTAGAACGATTGAAAAAATTGCATAATAAAAAGGGCACTTTGATAAGTGTTTTATAAAATTTTCCAACTATCATCTGTTAATGGAATTGTTTTTGAGCAAGCTTATTTCATCTTACTCTCTAAAGAAGTGTGTAATTTAAATCCGCCAGGACCACAAAACTCTTTAAAAATCTATACTGGAGTCTCAAGGCTCTAAAACCGTGTGGGTGGTGAAAGAACTCGGCATCGGACATTCTTCAGACTACCGGATTAGCGTAGAGTCTTCCAGACAGAAATTCTTGCGATCAAGGAAACTTTAATATAAGCCCAGACGCTAGGTAGAATACGAATTTTCTCAGACAGACAAGCTGCCATTAAGGCCCTTGGCTCAATATCAACCAACTCGGTATTGGTAAACAATTGCCGCAAATCTCTTTAAGAGATGGCCAAACAATACGATATACACCTCATTTCGGTCCTAAGGCATAGTTACATCAAGGAGAAATGCTAAAGCAGACAAACTCGCGATAAGGAAACTGTCGGTATGCCCATGGCAACGTGCAGGCTCATTACACCAGACATAGGATAGGTTAGGTTGGAATGGTTGAGGCAGTAAAGCCTCTACTTAACCAATCATTTTGAGCTTGATTCACGATTCAATCTTAGCCTGATTTTAAAATAAAGATTTCAATTAATTCAGCAAGATTTAATACTGATTTAATCATTGGAGATTGCTTTAAGGTCACTTTACAAATAATTGCTTCTAGAACTCAGCGTCCCAAAATACACTAAAATAATTTTGTTATTTAAAATGGGCATTTTGGTGTCGACGATGAAAACTATTCTAAAAAATGGCAATCAATCATTTCAATCAATATCATGCAAATCCAGAAAGCCTGGGTATAAAAAGAAGTTTAAGTTAATAGGCATCACATCTTTCGGAAGCTCTTAGATTAGAAATAACAAGTTTTCTGTGCTGAAAATGCTTATTTAACTGATCTCTGGTTGACTGGAATGGGTACTAAAGTTATTTATCCTTTCCAAAATTTTTAAAACTTTGTTGATGAATGTTCCCTTCGACAATTTTCTAAGGAATCTATAACATCAATGATGGATTTTTATTTGATATATGCTTCTTAGCAATAAGACATTGAGTCATTTAAGGAGGGTCATCCCAAATGACGGACTCTTGAGTAACACTTTTTGCTATATTTGATTCTCAGATGCTGGACAACCTGAAACTAGAAATTAATTTTATGAATGACTGTAAACCTAATGAATTATTACGGAGAAGCCAAATTTAACCAGAAATTTTAGAATTAAGGTTTCTGTGCTAAGGTTTTGTTTTGAATCTGGGTTCATCCCAAGTTAAACCAAATTTTGACAGAAAGCAATTAATTTTTAACAAATATAAACAAAATATTCAAAAATTCTGAATTTTTGTGAAGCGTTAATTTATTTTCAAAAATAAGCTTATAAGTAGAATTTCTTCGAGTACTTTTTGGTCTATTCTTCTGTTTGATCAGACAAAATTTATTTTTTTTTTCTGAACCGAACCGAATGTTTTGGTTTGAAACAGGTTTAGGTTCAAACATTTTTTTCACAAGAGGTTCGGAATTCTGGGTTCGAGCCGGTTCGGTTTAAAACCGATTTGCAACCCAGTTTTTAAGTCAAAATATCAAAAAGTTATCGATTTGTGTGTGACCTTAGTGATAAAATTGGCGACTTAGACATATTGTCTGATCCAAAATCATAAATTCAAATATTTAAGACTATATTGAAAATAAATTTTGATTATGTTTTGAAATTTTTATTTTTCAAAAATCTTAATTTTCTAGAAAAATTGTTTTAGCCACATAAATTTTTTAATATTATGAATCAAGATGAAAAACAAACTGGAATTTTTAAATCAAACTGTCATTTGGGTTGAACCCCTTAAAGACTAATTTTGAATACTCTTATTAGGGTTTTCTTTCGTTGGAAAAATTACTTAATATTGTTAAGCGATCATTTTTTTTTATAAGAAACCTCTTTGGGTTCAGGTTCGAGGGGGTCAAAACATAAAGGGTTTGATTCCCGGTCCGGTTCGGAAAGAAGTGCATACACAAATCCTTTTAAAATAATCTTTGGTGTAAAACAGCACTGATATAAGTAGAAGATAGCCATATCTCTCCTTAAACTCTTACAACTGGGTTTAAGCTAGATATTTAGAAAGAAATTGCTCGCTGCCTACTTAGAAATTACATGACTCTGAGAATACGCTCTGAAAACAGATCGCCAGCAGACTGAGAATAAGTCTTATTACGACCGGGATAGATAAACGACACTTTAGTCGACTGTCATGAATCCAAAGATCGGACGAATAACGCTTTTTGAGACGATTTGCATGGGCCAGCAATCGCTTTCTATATCTGTTGGTGTGAAACTGGTAAAAGGAAATGGTATAGTTACGACCAAGCAGCACTGATGCCCCTGAACTGATTGCACTTATTGTCAGTAGCTTTGCTTGTGGGTAAAACTCCTGCTCTCTCAACAGAGAGTCCATTTGATAGCCTTGGCATAAGTATCAATCTTTTATTCAGATAAAATTCTGGATCAAAATAACTTATTATTACATTAAATTGTATAACTCTTAAGTACAACCGAATGGCTTAAAATTTTACCATATTTCTACCACTTTGATTAATTTCCCTAGTTTAAACGCAATTTACCTTACTTCCTTTGATTCACCGGCAGCAACTTTTCTAATCTATGCCAATTTATATTTACTTTTGCTGCAATCTACTAAAGAAAGAAAAGTCCTCACAACAACAAAACTCTTCCTTTAATCCGAATAACTCTGTCGCTGAACTTTTACAAGTAGCAGCAAAAAAAAAAAAAAGAAGACTCAAATGCCAAAAAGCAAAATAAGAAGCACACAAAACAATGGCCACAAAAGGGCACAAGTAATGCGTATTCTGGGGATAGTCAAGTCGACTCAGACTCCAGCCAAATATCGCACGTTGCATATAGAAATTGTTATCTTTTTGGTAAAAATAGAAATTCAAGAAAAGTCCAAATAAACAAGCGGCAACAAAACAGACAAAACACAAACAAAAACTAAAGCAAAAGCGCACACAAGTAATGTAAAACACAATAAAAGTGTCTAACTGTATGAAGAAATGAAAGTCAAAATGTGTTTGGGGATTGTGTGTGTGTGTGGCGCTGTGTGTGTGTGTGCTTAGTGAAACAGAGAGGAGATGCCCAGCATCTTTGGCTTCATTAGCGGCAATTGAGTTTGGTTTTGGTTCTGTTTCTGTTTCTCTTTCATCATCATCATCATCATTGACTTCAGCCTCCACATTGCCGGCTTTGATCGTGAACTCAAAAATTGTGGAAAATGTGTTAAGGTGCTGGCGAAGAATTTTAACTCTTTTTTTTTTTTTTGGTGTCTAAGTGGGGAAGAAAGCGTGCAAATTATGGTTTATAGGAAATTGGGTGGCTCTTTGAGATCACACTAGTTGGGTTACTAGGAAATTTAATATTTAATTATATTAAAATCTCTAAAGATTCGAATAATTGGGTTTAGTAGGTGATGGATATTAGTTCTTAAGATCTAGAGGAAATTAAATTTAGTCAAGTTCAATAAAAATATATATGCCCATTAACCTTGCATAAATTTGTGAATTAAATGGAAAATGTGGCGTCAAATATGAAAGAGTAAAATACATTAATTGCAAGAAGTCATTGCGCAGTGATCGAAATCGCCCTTTTTCGGCTGCTTAGAATGGAATCATTACTTTTTTGAGCTATCATGATTGTTTCAAGACATTTTTTTTTAACTTTTTATCAAGTTAAAAATTTGCACTATATGCATTTCTGAAGATGTTAAGCAGGACATGGGACCTCTCACCAAAACTGATGCTTTGGCTCTTCAATTCAGTAGCAAAACCTATACTAGCAACTTCATGACATACTGGCAAGCCACGGAGAAATACACGTACCTAAAGCTAATGGAAAGGCGGGCGATGGTCTGTATAATTTTAAATGATTCTTAAATAATAATAATAGAAAAATTATATAAGCATTAAATGGGCCTACAAATAAGTCCTTGAAACTGTTTACTTAAAATGAGGTTACGGAATATAACAGCTACTTTTTAAAAAACTCTTATAGAGTAAGAGTAAAATTATTCGATTAATACATATAAAATTATTTTTGGGTATTTTTTATTGTAATGATTAAAAAATAAGTTATTTTTTTACCAATATTTAAATACTCAGTTAATAACAGTTATTATGGACTTTTATTTAATTTTACAAACAATAAATAACGGGGTATTGGAAGAATATTATTATAAAACTCATTTAAAACAGTTTTTTCAAGTCTTTTATAAAAAAGTCATCAAAAATCTCTTAACTCTTAAATGTGGACTTTTATAATATAAGTTATAACTGATACCAGACTTTTGTTTTTTACTAGAACATAACAATTAATAAAGACTTTTATTTTATCACTCGAAAAAGACAAGTTATCAAAAGTCTTTTGTTTTTATTATTTTTAGTAAAATAAAAAATATTCAGAGACTTTTATTTTTAAATCACAATATAAAAGTCTTTTATTTGATTGTAGCTTTAGCGTTATGCGCTCTTCGTGAATGATGCATTGGATGTACCATATCATTACCTGCAATAATTTAAAAAGACTTTTATTTTGTAATTGAAAATTATAAGTCTTTGACTGAGTTTTATTTACTATGTTTTAAAATATAAGTCTTTTGATAACTGTTATTTCTGATCATTACCTGCAATAATTTTAAAAAAGATTTTATTTTGTAATTAAAATTATAAGTCTTTTGACTGAGTTTTATTTACTAGTTTTAAAATAAAAGTTTTTTGATAACTGTTATTTCTGATCATTACCTGAATAATTTTAAAAAGACTTTTATTTTGAATTGAAAATTTTAAAGTCTTTGACTCAGTTTATTTACTTATTGTTTTATAATATAAGTCTTTTTTTAATTACTTTTATAATATATCTTTTAAAATTAAATAATTTTATTTTATAATTGAAAATTATAAGTCTTTGACTGAGTTTTATTTACTATGTTTTAAAATATAAGTCTTTTGATAACTGTTATTTCTGATCATTATCTGCAATAATTTTAAAAAGACTTTTATTTTGTAATTAAAAATTATAAGTCTTTGACTGAGTTTTATTTACTATGTTTTATAATATAAGTCTTTTGATAACTGTTATTTCTGATCATTACCTGCAATAATTTTAAAAAGACTTTTATTTTGTAATTGAAAATTATAAGTCTTTGACTGAGTTTTATTTACTATGTTTTATTATATAAGTCTTTTGATAACTGTTATTTCTGATCATTACCTGAAATCATTTTAAAAAGACTTTTATTTTGTAATTGAAAATTATAAGTCTTTGACTTGAGCTTTATTTACTATGTTTTATAATATAAGTCTTTTGATAACTGTTATTTCTGATCATTACCTGCAATAATTTAAAAAAAAGACTTTTATTTTGTATAAATTTAAAAATTTTATTTACCATGTTTTAAAATTAAAGTTTTTTGATAACTTGTATTTCTGATCATTACCTGGAATAATTTAAAAAAGACTTTTATTTTGGAATGGAAAATTATAAGTCTTTGACTGAGCTTAACTTACTATGTTTTATAATATAAGTCTTTTGATAACTGTATATTTCTGATCATTACCTGCAATAATTTTAAAAAAAGACTTTTTTTGTAATTGAAAATTTTAAGTCTTTGACTGAGTTTTATTTACTATGTTTAAAAATATAAGTCTTTTGATAACTGTTATTTCTGATTAAAAAAAAAAGTCTTTAATAACTGTTATTTACTGAGTAATAAAATATAAGTCTTAAGAAACTGTTATTTATTGACTTTTCCATAAAAGTCTTTCCATAACTGTTATTTACTGAGTAATATAAAAGAAGTCTCTAATAACTGTTGTACTCGGAGTCCAGAAATACAATTCTTGAATAACTGTTGTTTGCAGAGTAAAAAAATAAATGTGTTTAGTAACTGTTTTTTGAATTGTTAATGAAATGTTGCATCTATGTACTGTTTGGTCTTTGGTTTCAAAATTTCAAAAGTTGATTATTCAAAGAATTAAATTAAACAATTTCCCAGCGTCTTCCCAAATTGAATTCCTTTTTATTTTCTCGCTACTTTAAATCGTTAATAAAAATTGACAAAATCAATTTAAATTCAAGTTGTAGACCTTTTCAAAATTAAATTAAGCTCTAGCCATTGATCCTCAGCGCAACAAAGACAACACAAAAAAAAAAAAAAATAAAACACAAAACACACCAAATTAAATAAAATGTCAGTCTGAGCCCGCCACGTTTTCATTTTATTTGTATTTTATTTTGCGCAACAGCCAAAACCCGAGCCCCTTTTCCAGAGATTTTCAGAGGGGGGGCGGGGCCTTAAAAAATAAAAAGCGGCACGGCGTACAATTCACTTAGCCGTAGAGCCCTGGCAGCCAGACACTTGTGCATATTAATTGCTTATTGAGCAGAGCGAGGGGGGGAGAAAATCCTCACACATTTCTATTATTTTTATCAGTTTCAATCAAAAACAGCAGCGGCAGCGGCAGCCGCCACCAACTTTTCATTCATTCATTCAGTTTCACTCACCTGTTATGTGTTGGTTGGTTTGTTGTTCTTGTCACTTGGCTGTTGTTGTTGTTGGTGGTGGTGGTGGTCGAAACAAGCGTTTTCCGGCCAGGGGTTCGGAAAAAAAAGGGTCGAGGCTCGCACTCACCAAAGTGGTTGTTGTTGTTGTTGCAGCCACTTGTGCGCTCTTTTATTGCCGCTTGGCCCTTTTCTGGTTGACAAAACGCCAACGCTTGAAATTCTTTTCCTTTTTTTTGTTGTTGTTGTTGTTGTTGTAGCTGTTGAGTTTGACTTTTCGTTTTTGGCGCGCGCAAGTTTAAAATTTTCACGTGGTTTTGCCTGCTATTTTATTTTTTTTTATTATTATTATTTTTTTTTGCTTTGTAATTTTTACCAACTGCGTTTGATGAATATATCTGGCTGTCGTTGTTGTTGTTAACCTTTTGCTGTGGCTGTTGCACGTGTGTGCCTTTTGCTCTCGTTATGAGAATGTTGTGTGCGTTATGAGAGACAACCTGTTTGACAGAGTTATGTGTGTTTATATTTATGTGGGATTTTTTTTTCCATTTGGTTTAACTATACAAAAAGGAATGTCAATTACATTTATAATTTGATTTTGCTGATTTAAGCAATTTGTTAAAACATTATTGTTTTGTTTTTTTTTTCGATTTAAATCATTGATAAATGAAAAGGTCGTGATATTTGGCAAAATTCAGTTGATTAATGAGCATTTCAGTTTTTAAAATTTATTTACAAATTTATTTGCAAATGCTAATTTTGTTCTTAAATTTTTTACCTTGATTTTTAGATATGAGTCAGAATGCTTACTAAAAAAACCAGTTTAATTAAAAATTTGATTTCGTTTTACAAAAATATTTATGATTAAAATTTAGGAATTAGGCCATAGATAAATCCATGCATTAATACCTTAGATGAGGGATTTTCAAATGTTTCTTATGGCAGTAAATAAAGATTTTCGTCAAGTGCTTCTCAATGTTCAGCTATGAACTTTGTTCAATTGTATCAGTCTCTCAAATCAGTCGCTCAAATTTACAAAATTTTTGTTGCTTTGAACTTTGGTTAAGCCAAAAATGGAGAATAAGAAACGAAAATGTCAAAGTGGTGTATTGGTGTATTTCGCACAGAGCACACTTAGAAAAAAACAATCAAAGATCGGTGCCAATGAGATGAGTAAGTTACTTAAGAAAATACATGATTTAAGTTCAAAACTCTCATTAGAAGTACGATTATTTCAGTACTGAAATACTTAATTTTTAACGTTTCGGGATATATAAGCTAGAGATTCCCACGGGAATCCCTAATTTGCCAAAAATCCCGATTCCCAAAATTTAAAAAAATTTTTTTTCATTAGGAAATCACATTAAAATTTTTTTAATTTATTAATTTTAAATTCATATTGTGACGCTCCAAAGATTTGATAAAATATTTTTGACCAGCCTGAGGAAGCCTTTAAATTCGGGAGTTTTGGGATTTTTCGGAAACCGCGAGAATCCCGTTCCGCGCCCATCTCTAATATAAACCCTTCTTCTTCATTCTTCTTCCTTCTTCTTCCTTCTTCTTCCTTCTTCTTCCTTCTTCCTTCTTCTTCTTCTTCTTCCTTCTTCTTCCTTCTTCTTCTTCTTCTTCTCTTCTTCCTTCATCTTCCTTCTTCTTCCTTCTTTTTTCTTCCATCTTCTTTCTTCCTTTTCCTTCTTCTTCCTTCTTCTTCCTTCTTCTTCCTTCTTCTTCCATCTTCTTCTTCCTTCTTCTTCCTTCTTCTTCTTCCTTCTTCTTCCTTCTTCTTCCTTCTTCTTCCTTCTTCTTCCTTCTTCTTCCTTCTTCTTCCTTCTTCTTCATTCTTCTTCCTTCTTCTTCCTTCTTCTTCCTTCTTCTTCCTTCTTCTTCCTTCTTCTTCCTTCTTCTTCCTTCTTCTTCCTTCTTCTTCCTTCTTCTTCCTTCTTCTTCCTTCTTCTTCCTTCTTCTTCCTTCTTCTTCCTTCTTCTTCCTTCTTCTTCCTTCTTCTTCCTTCTTCTTCCTTCTTCTTCCTTCTTCTTCCTTCTTCTTCCTTCTTCTTCCTTTTGAAACGCATGAAATTTTGAGTTTTTTGTCTTCTTTTCTAATCGAAATTATTTTGTTTATTAATAGATAATTCCTTCTTTCTTTTGAATGCAACTGCATTGCGTAACGTTCGAAACTTTGAATGACATCAAAATAATTTAAGATGTAGAGGGTTAAGTACATTTCGATCTATTTAAAAATTATTTTGTTTATACGCTTAAATCAACAACTTTCATACTTAAAACAAGTATTCATATTCTTTCCAGAACTCTTAAAAATTTTAAAGTCTTGAAAAAAAATAAATGTACAATTTGTTCTTCAAAGGATAACTTTTTATTAAATCAATTAAGACTGCAAAGATATATATCTAAGGTGACGAATTAACTAAATGGCAATCTTCCATCGACTAGATATTCTTTAAATTAATTTCCCAAAAAAAATATACATATCTCAGTTAATATTTGGTATGTTCCATATTATTCTCAATATTGCCTTTTATGTCAGAAAAAAACAAATTCATATTACAAATTGCTGGTTCTACTAAAAGTATTTGGCACTGTAATGATTAAATTTTTTCCTGCTATTTTTGACATGGATTTTTTATCAAGATTATAATCTTAAAACGGAAACCAAACAATGTCAAAATTCGACAGAGATCGAAAAATTTTTGACTAAGAATATCATCTCATTTTGATACTAGATTAGACCATCTTAAAAGGTTAAGCTGTTTGGACTGGACCGCTTGAATTAGACTTAAAACTGAACATTTTTGATCAAAATTACGAAAAATGTTAAAAATGTTTTAAAGAATTTTATTTTAACCAATCAGTTTTATACATTTCTGTGCTTTTGTTTAGGTTCGGGCTAAAAAAAAATTAAACCTACGTCGGTTCGGTATGAACCTGTGCAAAATTTCGGAGACTACGGTTTGGCTTTGTGCCGGTTAGCAGCGCCTGATTCAGAATGCTGATCTAAACAGACAAAAAGGCAAAAAAAAAAAAATATAAAATGCCTAAAAGATTTTATTATGGTTCAAATTAAAAAAATATAAAATTTCGTAAATGAAAATTGGTTCTCTTTTAGTTTTGTGGCGGATTATTTTTTTTTTTTACTGAGGATTGGCTTGGGTTATTGTAAATATTTTAAAAAATGTTTACAATTGTTTATAGATGACATAAATTTAGTTAAAACTCACATCCTCAATGTACATGCATATTTGGAGAACAAAACTAGGAATTGCTAAAATCATTCTTTTTTGGCCTAAGGCCAAGTTACAAAACATTGGCAATGGGCTCTTCATAGAAAGACGACCAGCAAATTATTTAAAGAATCGATTGGAAATATAAACTATATTTTTTCTATGCAGAATTGGTTTCTTGGTTTTTTTAAAGATGTCAGAGTAATATTTTCAGCTTTTAATTTCCATGCCAAAAATAAATTAAATGCTTTACACAAAAGAGCACGAAATAAAATAATAAAATAAATGCCAAAAATAAATTAAATGCTTTACACAAAAGAGCACGAAATAAAGGGTGGCTAATGAATGGTGCTACATTAATAAATTTAAATAATTTTGTTTTTTTGTTGCCGGCTGTTAAATGTAAATTTTCTCAAATTTTTGACACAATAAAAAAACAAAAAATTAGTAGAAATTTAATGTTGAAGTGATAAAAGTTATTAGCGTGCCCCCTGGAGAGGCTAAGCTCTATTTTGGTATTTATAATTTATTAGTTACTAATGAGTTTTTCAGGTTCCCTCAATGAAAATGATTTTATTCACTTTTTAAAAACATTAAATAGCGAAAATAATTTAGTATTTTTTTCAATTTATTTAACTTAATTTTTTCTAAGAATTTAAAAATGTTTTTTCTCCAAAAAAGTATTTTAGATTAATTTAACTAAATTTTTCCTACGAATTTAAAAATGATTTTCTGTAAAAAGATATTTCCATATTTATTTGCTTTCTTCCCATTTTCCCTCAGTTTAATCTGGCCGTCTAATCCCCAAATAAAAAATATAAAAAAAAAACATTCAATAAACAATCAAAATGTATTAACGGTTTTTTGGTTTCGCTAGAGAGAAGTCGGTCAATTTTATGTGGAAGAAGCCAGAAGTCTGGCTCGAGTTTGCTTTAAATTTAATTAAGCATTTTTGTTCTTCTTCTTCGACTTAAACAGGCAGACCGGACCAAAGATGGGAGGGAGACACCAAGACCAAAAACCAAGTCTGGGATCCGGAATTTGGAGCCGCCAAGTGGCTTTCTAAACACAGATGCACGCTTGGTTGGCTTGATGGCCACTCGAGAACAGCAACAACAGCAGCAACAACAACAAGACTAACTCAACCGCTAACGGTAAACAAAACGAAAGAAACGACTTCTATTGATAGTTGTTGGCAGTTGGTTAGAACTGGGACCCGACGACGTTACGGCGCGCGCTTAAAATTCCTGCAGTTGCCAGCCAATTATCAAACGGCATCGAGTTCAATTGGAATAGGAACTGGTTTGACATTATTATTTATATTTTGTATTTTGTTGAAAGTAAATAAAAAAACAAATTAAGGGATTGAACATGCAAAATTAACATTAAATCAACACAAACACAAACACACAATCGCACACACACACCGTGTAAGAAACCGTACGAGAGATAAGCAATTGGATTCTGCTTTATTGTTGTTTTGGTTATTTTTTGTTTTCTATTTTTTCCACGACGTTTGCCGCTGCGTTGCGACGCGCTCAAACCTTAGCAGGTGACTGAGATGAGGCCAACAGCAAACCAACTTGCAAGCCAAACTCTGCCTCTGCATAACAGCAGCAGCAGCAGCTAACACGATGGCCAAAAGCCGAAGTCTTCATGTTAACACGACACACGCACACACACGAAGCCAGGGCAGCGACTGCAACGCCAGCTGCGCTGCCTATGTTAAGGCCACTGTTAGCTGCTGCTATGCTTAACATTATTTGTCTTCACTTTTCAATTGCAATTGACACGCCAATGTGGCAAATTGTTTTGGGAAAAAAACACAAAAATAAAATTTAATTTATGAATTTTTTTGGGCGGTGTAATAACCTGCAACTAAATTACACAGAAGTTGGCATGTCTTAGACAGCATGCAAAGCAATTTATTGGCATTTAATTAACTAGCAAAACTAACTAAAGTGGAACAATTAAAGTGGGGAAGTGATTTTTGGCATTAATTAAATGGTGTTTAACATTTCATTGAAGTTGATTTATATATTTAAATATTTTTATGACACTAAGGAAGGAAAACACAAGAGCAATTATCGACAGACGAAATTGTGACAATTTTTAAGGTTTCTAAAGAAAAGGGCAAAACAACTTTACAGATGGTTCATATAGACTTTAAAGTACCAACAAATTTTTTTAACCAAAGGTTCAAGGAGTATAATGAGCCGGGTGAAGGCAACGAGACCGTATAAAGCAGCGATGGGCAGCACTTGGATCTTATTTTGACTCCATTTAGTCGCACAGGCAATATTAACAAATCAGATTTATTTTCCGCTGTTTCAGCTTTTTTTGAAACTAGATTGTGGGAAATATTTGAACCACAGCGCGAATTCTAGCTTTATTTTCACGAAGATTTTTTTCAGCTTTTTCGAAGTTTTTTTTTTAGATTTTTGTAAAAATATTTGCAAAACTTGTTAACAAAACGTTTGTTTGTCATTTTTGATATTAATTAGGTACTTCTATCATATTGTTATTTCTATCTCTAATTCCTACCTATTAATTTTTATTTTTTACTCTATAAAAAAAAAATTTCTAATTTTATTCATTATACCACATTATACCAGATTTCTATCTCTAGTACCAAACTATCATCACCTTGTAAAAAAGTTACAAAAAGTTCTGTTTTCTATGATCAGCAGGCAGAGTCTGCAATAATTGACAACAACAACAAGTATGTTGTATTTTGTATTGTAATTGCTTATAAGCCTCTCTATTTGATTTCCATTGCAGCGTCATGACAACAGAACAAAAAGAATTTATAATCACACCCATTTAGTAAACTAGCAAATGGTAAATTTATCACACTTGAGCTTCCGAACGACCCTTTGTGATTCATGGTAGTAATTGCTGTGGTAAACCCCAGAGTATGTCAAAGCTTAGTATTTTCAGCAAGCTCATAACTCAAAAGCTGGTGGTCGTGTGTTCGATCCTTGGAGGTGACAAACAATTTTAATACAAATTAATATATAAATGACTCCTCGAATTTCCACACACTTTTTGCTATTAACTTTTAATTTAATTAATAAATAACACAAAACCAAATGGAAAATACTTTTATAGTTATCTCAACAGAATTTAATGAAAATACTCACGTTTTAGCAAGAACATTGCTCCACTAAAATGAATATATCTGCTAAACTGTTTCGAATATTTGAAAATGGTTTAAAGGGGATGAAAGGCGAATGTCCAAGTAATAATAATAAGGCAAAACAAAAAAATTAAAAAAAAAATTTTCAAAGGTAGAAGACCCCCTTAAGCTTTGATGAAGCTCAAAGGCTATGTTGAGTGTTCGAAAACAAATCTTATATTTTTCAACTAAAACTAAATTCAGGAAAACCCTTGCTTTAAGATATTATAATGTATATTAAGATTTGACTTATTTAATGTAACTAATATTAAGCTAACAGAAAAGGTTAATAAACACTAATGAAACAATTTTTTATTTTTACTTCTAACTAGAGATTGGCCAATGACAGGATCCAGAAAATTAATGCTTCCTCAGGCAGGTCAGAAATATTTGAAAATCTTTGGGAAAATAAATGTATAATTACAAATTTACAAATTTCCATGTGATTTCCTACTGAAAATAAATTTTTAAAGTTTTGCCATTCCGGAGTTTCCGGAAAATTATTTTACTGTTGGATTCCGCTGGAATCCCGTCTCGCGCACTTCTTCTATCACTAATTTTGAAAAAACGAGAGCTTAAAATAAAGTCGGCTCTGCTCGAATTCGATGTACAAGTTACTCAGGGAATCTATTATAAAAGCACAAAATGCCCAGCATTATTATTTATACTATATTTCATCTGATCGGGACATTATGTATGGTGTATCGATAATTAATGATGATTAACATTTATGTGTAGAAGGTTCGAACAATCTAACTTCAAAATTGTGAGAGATTTCGGTTTTTTTTTTTCAAATTGCGGGGGCGGCATCTCTACTATCGTTCTTCTGATCGAGAAATGATGTATGTGATATGATATGATGATATGATATATAAATTTTCAATTATATACCATATATAAAACTGTTGCCTATTGTCAGAGTACCGGATGGGACTTGAAACTGTACAAGAATAAGCCAGCTTCCTGTGATATAAACAAAGAGAAATAAATTTATGTATATTTTGATTGAAACATAATTGCCTTTGACAACTGATATCAACCTGTTTGCCTTGAAGCGCTGACTGCAACTGACAAGCAGTGAGGCATAACTTCTGCAAGCAAATTTTCTTGTATGCAAGTGAGTTGCCCCAGGGGCTTTGGCTAAGGAAGTCTGCTTTAAGAACATGGTGAGTTCGTTCCCAAAAGCTTTCAAAGACAAAGCTTACAAAGGCTGAGTTTACACATTTCGAAGCATGATAATCTAGTGGGCTTTCATGATGTCTTTTTTCAATGACAAATGACAAGCTATTCACAATGGAAACAGAAGATTATAAAGGCATACTAAGGCATACAGCCTAAGCTGGACATTTGTATTTCAGGAAGAAATTGCAGACAGACAGAATATATTAAATTTATTAGGTTAGCGATGATTACTTTCATCCTTAACATCCATCACACAAATTTCATAATTCCCTCCGCCAGATTACACACAGAATATTTTACTTTGTGTCTGTAAATTATTTCATCTCTTAACCAACAAAATCACACTGTTAACTTAACATAAGCCGCAAGCTCATCCATTAACCAACAAACATTCACCTACAATTTGTAGACAGTTTAGCTGTTAACTTAAAATGTTTTTACCCTCAAAACTTTTGGCCTGCATGTTTCTCTCACCACCCTAAAACCCCATTATCCTTTTCAAGTCTGGCCAAGCAAAAAACAAAACTTAAGCTAATTATGTTATAACAATATGTTGGCCGCTTTAAATAGTTTTCTGTCAAGGAAGAAAAAAAAAAGTACCTGAAATATTTGTGCTGAGTTGTAAAAATAGTTTTGCCTGGGTAAAGATTTTTGCCAGTTGAAGTTTCAAGTTACAAGTTATGTGCAGAAAAATTTTCATATGCCTGACTACTTCTGACAAGTTTCAAATATGCCACACACACACAGGAAAATTTTTTGGGGCACACTTAAAAGTGAGTTGTTAAGTTGTTAGTGGATTTTGCCGACGGCTGCAGTTGTCTTTGAACTAACATACATATATACATATATATATGAGCATCGATAAAAGTCGAAGACATTAACAACAAGGGGATATCCGGCAGATGGTGGGCGACAGACGAGAGACGAGATAAATTCCCCTTGCACGTGTCAGCGGAGCCGGAAAGTATGCAACGTATGTAAACCGGAGGTTGTCATGCCCTGCCGCCAGATTACGAGCTAAAAAATATTGCTCAAAATTAACGCATTAAAAATTGTATATAAACGTTAGCGCACCCCCAAACCAAATTTGCCTAATGTGTGTGTAAGCTGATTTCTTATTTCTGTTTGCCAGAAGTTTAAATGAGCCCATTTTTTGTCGCACAGGCAATTTGCTGGCAATTGTTGTGTAAGGCCTATTCATTATTTATATTTATATTATATTTATTTATTTCAAATTTCTGTCACACAATCATTTAATATATTTATATATATATTTTGTAGTTTAGATTACAAATTTTGTTCATATTAATATCTAATTGATAATTGCTCTACATGTAATCTGATTATAGCCGGGCATTCGAGTGGCGATAATTTCATTAAAAAATTTAAATATTTATGACATTAATGTGTGTGTGGGCAATAGAGAGTAAGTAAGTATTGGGATGAGGCGGAAAATTTTAAAGACAGTTATTGATATTGAGAGTAATACAAATTATGGACTATTTAGGTGAAATTTTTTTATGTAATGAAATGCATCTTTTGTAATTTTTGTGTATATTATGATATTATTTTTGTCTAATTTATTCATAATTATAAATTAATAAATTCAATATAAATATTCCTTAAACTATTAACTGTGTTTAGGTCTTCTTTCTAAATCGTTATCAACAGTTTAGATTACAAATATAGTTTGCTGCTAGGGCGCATTTTAGACCTCAGCATAAATAAATATATAACACAGTGCGACAAATCAACTTTTGGTAAAACCATGAACGGGACCAAAAAAATGTGAAACTAGAGCCCTCAGGGAGCAACGCCTCATGCAGTTTTTCCACTCCACGTCAGGATCGCGTTTAATGGGCATCTTTATGTAACACTAATAACAACATTTGATAAGCACATTGAAACAAAGTGAGAGCTAAATTCTGAAAAATTCCGAAAGATCAAGGGTCACTACAAATGTCATAGAAAATTCCACCTAAAATGGACAAGTGGTTAATTTTACTACCTCCCGATACGGTCAAACTTTGTAACTTTGATTATTTTGAAAAACCACTCGATGAGATTGTCTAAGATTTATTTTTAATTAAGATACTGACCAATAAAAAGTGTCCCCAAGAGATGGTAACATTCGATGAAAAACCGCGATATTGGGTACCACATTTGTGCCATGAACAAGTCCACATAGGCTTAAAATAAACAGAGATAAAAATAGACCGAACTGCATTTTCAGTTTTTCCTAAATCTAAATGTTGCCAGTTTTATGTTACTTTTATACAAGCAACATACAAAGACAACATCAGTAACAGTATTTCCCTGACTTTAAAATTATTGGTTTATTTATACATGTCAAAAAAACATCCATACAATATGAAAATGTATCGGTGGAGGTTAGAGGGAAAATAACACAGCGGATCACTATCCACAAAGCTAACAGAGTCAACAGAATATTGCTTATAGGTAGACTACTCTACATGCTTTTAGAGCAATTTCTTTCCATAGTCTATTGTAGTAGCTACCAAAGCTATACCATATAAATTTAATCCACAACCGAATCATTGGTAAGGGTATATACGATTGCGATTGCTAACGGCAAAATAACATGAAATTTTGTTAATAGTGAGCTGTACATATTTAAAGGGGGAATGTTAACGTACATAAATTCACTTCATAGCTATCTGCCAATTCTTAAGGAGCTTAGAGGCTCATCGCGGGGAACGGCAATACTCACGACGGAAGAGCTACAGGCGGTACTAAACAGACAATCTTTTTAGTCCGGTTGGAAAATACATACTGAATGCGGTAAAATATAGATCAAAGAATCTTGGCGGAAGCTTTCTAGGATGACAATTAATAACAGTTATAGACGATATTAGTTTTAAGAGCGGGACGGTCCCTCTGGAAGTGAAAGATCTGCTATCTCGCGACGAGCAGGAAGGACGGAGTGGTGTAACTCCAGGGTGGGTCTTCCTGAGGCTCACTAGGATTAATCATTTATAATATATTGACTTATATATTATATTATATACTGACGGCAATCGTGCGCCAGCCTTTAAATATACAAAATGTTCTGCTTGGTAATAAATATACTATAAAAAAAAAAAAATTGCTCCAAAGGGAATAGATGGAATAATAGATTTCGCCTATGCCTAATGTATACAACTGGCTCTCGGTCACTACCCATAAAATATCTTCATGATTGCGTTGCAGAACGTTGTCAGCTGATCGCCTCTCAGCGGCTTTTTTTGAGTGCTGGTTCCACAATAAATTTTCTTCTGGTTGTTGCTCATTTTCTCACTTTTCTTTTGTAAGTTTTTTAAATGTCAGTAAATTTATAGTACGTTAACATTCCCCCTATTTAAAAATGTACAGCCTACTATTCACCAATTTGAAACAAAAATTTCATATTTGCCGTTAGCAATCGCAATCGTATACGCCTTACCAGTGAACCGGTTGTGGATTAGTTTATATGGTATAGCTTTGGTAGCTACTAAATAGACTAAGTGGAAAGAATTGCTCTAAAAGCATGTAGAGTAGTCTACCTATAAGCAATATTCTGTTGACTCCTGTGCTATTAGCGATCCGCTGTGTTATTTTCCAATCCCACTGATACATTCCTCTATTGTATGGATGTTTTGTTTATATAAATAAGCTAATATTTGTCTATTAATATTTGATGTTATTCATGTAATATAAAAGTAAGCATAAAAATCAGCTTAGATTTAGAAAAACTGAAAATGCAGTTCAAATGTCTCTGGTCATAATGCTGTTCACGGTGGTGTGTACCCAATATGCGGTTTTTCATCAGATGTCCCGCGGAGACACTTTGGTCAGTAAATCTTAGACATCAGTGATTTTTCAAATGTGGGTTCCTGAAGCGACCGCATCGGGGTACCCTTGTCCAGTGGGGAGGCTCTATGACAGCAGTGACCTGCGATCTTTCGTGGTTTCACCCCTTTGTTTTAACGAAGCGTCCAGATGTTGTTATTGTGTTGCTTGAGATGCCCGTAAGCTTGAAGTGAGTGGAAAAACTGGGCATGAGCGTTAGTTTCATTTTGAGATTCCCCGTTGTCTTTGAAGTGTCACTTGCTGTGTAATTCTCAAATATAGTGAAGTTCGCAGACCACGGCCCAACATGGTAAAACTGAAAACTTAGTTCGTTTCTGCTTGTAGGTCTGTGTTTATGATCCTCTCTCGATTGGATTGGCCCGGGGTTTTTATCACAAATGGTACTCCGGCTCGCGGTTTTAAGCTGAGTACCATCTCTTTGTGACATGTTATAGCCAATTGCACCATCAAAAATATTTGATTCCTTATCAAAAAATCTACGCTTTTTTTGAAGATATTCAAGAGTTTAAGTTCCAGCCTCCTCTGGCGGTACCTTATCCAATTGTTCGATTTAAGTGCACACTTTTTTATTGTGTTCCCCAAGCCCTGTCCGTATATTCTGAATTTGTAAAAATTTTATCTTGAATTATTTTTATTCCAGTTAAAACTGTTACTGTGTGTTGCTACTACGAAAAGTGCCCCGTAGAACGCGAACATAGAGCTTTATTTGAAAAACTGTGTATAAGTGATGCTTACAGAAGTCTCAAGATTCAATTTATGGGTCTAATACCGGGCTAATCCAAAAGTTAGTTTTTGTCGTACTATATATATAATAAATATATTGAATATTGTGGATTTAACTAAATCAAGAAATGTTTTAACATATTTTGCCAAAAAATTTATTAAAACATTTTTCTGCCCAAAATATGAGTAGCTTTTTGGTACCTAGGCCTGAGTGTATTCAACTAGATCGGGACGACAAGCTGAGTCGATTAGCTTACACCTAGCGAAAACTTCTTACTCAGTTTGCTTAAGGTAATGGGCTGAAAGTACTGGACTGAGTCTTCATTTTTCAGCTCGTTGCTTATAGTCGACTACTTAATCGGATATGTATATAATACTAATCTTATTATTATTAACTTTCACCCTTTTCAAATCGAGCTTCTCTCAATCTCTTGGCTCGTGTGTCCTCTTCAATGCCGAATTAGAGAGTTTTTTGAGAAGCTCTTTCACGGCTACAACTGTGTGTTACAGGCAGGGTTGAATCCACAATCTCCCTAATGGTAATTTCAGGCCACGGATCGAATATATTAGATATCATAATTCATTCTTTAATCGTGCATTAAACGAGAATTTCTATTTCGTGGTCGTGCTTTTTTTTTTTTTTTTTTTTTTGTTGCGTGAAGAAAAATCGCTCACGCACCTCTAAAATATCCCTTCTTCTCTAGGTCCGATTTATCAGAAAATATAGGTCTCCAGTTGGAAAAACTTTTTGCTGTCCATGACAGCGTTCTTAAGCAAAAGAATTATTAATATTATATGCTCTCAAACCATATTTGCAAAGTGGGTGCAATCGGACAATATAATGATTCTAGCTGTAATTCCAGTTGATTAACACTTTTTTTTGGGTTCACTAAAGTCTTTTTCTTCTGAAAAACATATAATAATAATGCATTTTCATTAAACTTTACCCTCCTTTTAGAATCGAACTAGGACCGACAAACGAAGAATAATAAAAGAGATAAGTGGGCGAACTTATTGAAATCGACCAAGTTTCATATGAAAGAGTTTAGTAATACAATTAATTTGTGTTATTTGGTAACATTAGATTTTTACATGCGACAGGTAAAAAAGACACTTCAAATATTAATAAATCTTGTTCAGTGATTGCCAGTAGCACAAGATAATTATGGTATAATAATGGTGTTCTATTTGTTAAATGCCATAAACAAAGTATGTGCAAAAGAACCTATTTGAAAGTTATTAGTTTTATTGTCAAATAATTTAGCCAAATTATGAACAAAAATTTGCTCATATTTGCACACAAAATTGCATTAAATGTAGAGGTGACTTTAGCTATTGCGTATTTAAATTTTACAGAAAGTTTTCTGGGCACCATTTTAAACGATGTTTGCTCTGCTTTGTGTCACAGTATCCTTCTCCTTCTTGTGTCATCATGAGTTTGTGGAACGTCGTTTTTGACAAGGCTGTAAGCCGTTCCTAAATGAACCTATTACAACTGCTTCACTTTAGGTTTTTAAGTATTTTAAGCCGGATCATGCAGTAAACCAAAGAAATTAAAGGGCGCGTTCAGAGAACACTGGTCACTGATCAACCCTAATGAAACCACTCGTAAATTAGCATACTTTTAGGTTGTGTTGATAAATTTACATTTGGAAAATCTCCATGTAAATATTATATTAATAAACGAGAGAATAAGTAGGCTATGTAAGTACAAGAACTATATCATAGATCAGGATGGAAGTTTTCTGCTGAAAAGTTTAGTTTAATAATTATAATCATCTATAATTTTTAGTACGCAGTTATTAAATCAAAAAATATTAGTAGCTACTTCAATCTGTTTAAATAATTATCTTAAGTTGAAGCATTTAATAATTTTTGTATTAGTTGTTGAGCATTTACGCTTTCGTTACTGCCCAGTATTTTGGTATCGGCCCATTATCAGACATACTACAATTTTTTGAATTTAACTAATAAACAAAATATAATTTAAGTATTTAAATGTTACTATATATTTTAATGGCGATAATTTATTAAAATTATTAAATAATTTGTCTCAACCTTTACTGGATACAATGTAAATATTAAATTTTTAGTTCCAAAAAATTAGCTTGCTTTCAAATCATTTAAATTCTAAAAATGTAATTAATTCCAAACAAATCCAAAAATGTAATCAACATTAATTCAATTTTAGCGAGCTAGTTGAAATCAGAATTTGCTGGCCTCTGGCGCAAGTGGAGCACCCACTGCGTATACTTAATATGATTTGTGCTTCGCTTTGGCTGGCCTTTTAAAAGGCTTTTTCACTGCCTGATGGTTCAGTTAGCAGCATCAATGTCATAATCAACAATGGATGGCATGGCCGCATGCAATTTCAAATTGACCCAGGCTTCGTCCCTGCAGTTGACGTCACATATTACTGACCGTGTGACGGTTGCTTTCAGCTTCGGCTTTGACAATTAAGCCACGATGTGGATTTTACTTTGGTGCTTGGCAAATTGACAAATGATGCCTGTTAATGCAACTGGGCAGCAGACCAGAGATATTGATGTATGAATGCGCCGCATAGTTCATCCACACTTGACATTGATATGCCTAATGAAGTGATGTATGCCTGTGTGTGTGTGTGTATGTATGTGGGTATCCTTTTAAAGGCTAATTTCAGTTACAATCTGGCCTGGGGCCCACCTGTCCCATATGCGCGAACTGAGCGCGACGGCTGCTGCTTAGAAAGCCCTTCAGGCGTTTTGGCTGTCAAATCAGCACCAAAAGTCCTGCTAATGCCAATAAGCCAGGAGTGGGCGCTATGGGCGTGGCATTTACCCACATCACAGAGCTAACGAAATTGACCGCAACATTATTCGTATGAATGTTTCATGTGGCAGCAGGTGTAAGCTTAATGAAGGGGGTGAGGAATAGCGACAAAAAGGGGTTGGCATGGGTGGGGGAGGGGAGGGGCTTCAGTGTGCGTGCCTTGTCGCTTGTCAGAGTTAACATTTTAATTGTCATGAAATATTCATTTTGTGGGACGGTGCGCAGAGACCCAAACATGAAAATAGTTTTTACTTGTTTACCTTGTGAACGCGAAAAAGGTTCACCAAAAGGGGGGGACATAAAAGGATTAGGATTTTAAGTACTTGGGGTATAGTAAGTGCATAAAAATACATATGTGTGTATATGCTAAAAGGATGTTTGCCTTTGACTTTAATTCCCGTTACCACTAAAATATGAAAGAAAATCATAATAATTAAATCAGGTGGGGGAAATTGAGTTAGTCTCAAAGAAGCAGAAGCTAGCTATACCAAAGAGAGTTTGTGTTGCATTAAAGACCTCAATTATTTGTCGAAAATATTACCCCTAAGCAGAGGAAAGAACTACGACAAATAAGCGGACTATTAAAGGTAGCTCTGGTCTCACAGTTCGTTTTAAACGGACTTACGAAAATGTGTAAATGAGGAGTGAAAGAGAATCAAAAATATCACATAAGAAATGCAAGATATCAACCTTAATGTAATCTCTATTTGACTTATATGAAAGAAATGCAAGCAATGCGATGAAGACAGCCAATAAAATTGCCCATAACTACGGCCTAAGTGTATTCCGCTGGACATTTTCACAGGAAGAGATGCTGCTAGAAGCTCTTTCAACAAAACAATGCCTTAGTGCACAGTGTATAGATACAATCGAAAAAGAATATTTTTCTCATTAATTCTTAGGCAGTGAAATATTATGGTACGCAGTATCAATGCTAAGAACATAATAACTTAAGGCATGGAGAGTCACTCACAACAAAACAGCAGAACAAATCATATTTGAAAAAGTAGAAAAAAGATAAAGAATTATGCACATAAGTAATTTCTCTTTAGTTCCAACAACATTTTTCAAGTATTGGGTTTGTTCCCATTCCATCTATGGTAAATATAGTTTGAGGTTTTGTTTTATAAATAATATTTTTTTATTGTTTCTCTTGAGTCCGTTTTGGAAAAATATAATTATAGCTTACAGTAAATATTTAAAATTATCCTTATTTGTGCATATCTTATACACCATTTTTGACTCTCTTTACTCACCACTTCATTGGTAACGGACTAAAAAAAACCATTTAATTTTGAACAAATATTTTTCTGGAAAAATTTAATGCAATTATCAAATCTAAATCTTAGTCAAACCCCGAATAAAATATTTCAGGAAGTTGTTTGAAAATTTTCAGTCGACATTTATAATAGTTCCTTCACTAATTTAGAATATAAATCTAGTTGTTCTTAATGAATTTAAATATGGCTGTTCGACCAAAAATTTCTAAAGCAACGAATATGAATACAATTATTTAAGGATGTCTAATACGAATCATTCTGCATGTATTTGCCAAATAAATGCTATAAATATGAATGGTCTGCTTTTGGCTATAATTTATTCCGTATATGCTCTGTCGCATAAATACCATAATAAAGTAAATGTCCTATCTTAGAACCAAGAACCGATGAGCTAAGCCAAGAACCGTTTGGACGCGGACCCCTTGCTCCTTGCTTTGTATGGCCCTAAACTAATTTGCGATCGAATCAGGTTCGAATTCGTGAAAATAATCACTTACCCCAAATGTATTTCTTATGAATGGTACTTCAGTTCTAAAAATTCCACGCACAACTTTTGGTCCGCTACCACTTAATACTAGGACAAAATTTGCCCCAACCTCCAGCAAAGAAAATTAAAATAGCATAAATATATTAGTACAATCGACGAACCTAATCAGAACCCTGGTTCTCAATTTGAAAGGAACCTGTTGTGAAACCGAATCCTAGCGTAGGGCAAGTGATCGAACCCCCATCGATATTGCAGGAGTTTGCAGTTCTGTTTAGAACCTCAAACACCACTTTAAGCTCCAAAAAAGTTAGTACCTCAAACACCTCTTTGAGCTGGAACGCAGTTAGTACCTCTAACACTGCTTGTATCGCCAAACCAGTAAGTACCTATAACACCGCTTTAAGCAATACAGTTAATACCTCAAACATCGCATGTAGCTCTTTGACTGTCAGTAGCGGTTACACCGTATCATAGTTCTGACTATTAGTACCTTATACACCTTTGGTCGTTGTTCAGCATTTAGTACGTTCGACACCACATATGTATTCAAACCAGTTAGTACCTCAAACACCGCTCCATAACATTAGTACTGCTTCATAACACGCTTAGTACCTCAAACGCACCTTTAGCACCAACACAGTTAGCACCCCTCAATTACTACATGTAGCTCTTTAACTGTCAGAATCTGTTACACGGCAGGTAGTTCCCTGGCAGTTAGTACCTCTAACACCGCTAAAAGTTCCTTCACCATTACTTTGATAATGAGTAAATTTATTAAATGCTGCGTCAAGCTGGTACCATTGAATATTTTATTAAAGCCTGAGCTGATCCTGATTCTTCAAGTATCCTGAGAATGTGTCTGGCTTGATCTGGCGCCCTTCAGGTCGTGATCAGTTGGGCTGCCTTTACGCCTATCGGCCTCTTGATATTACGCGGTGTTCATATTAGCCATGGTCAAGTGAGCTCTGGATTCTCTTTAGAGTAGTTACTGCTGGGACAGAAGACGTTGCCCCACCGCCCATGAGAATTTTTTACCCCTCTTGGAGTTTACGCCGTTGAGACACTATCTTAGGTTTTGCCCTTCACCCACGCCTCCCACCTCCACCGTATGTGTAATAGTAGTGATTCCTTGCGTTTGTTTCCCCACGTTTGTCCCCAGCAGACGAGCCCGTGTCGGTTGAGGTCTTAGTATCTATCTTCAGTCCCTGTTAGACCGGACATTAGTCCCTGAGCGTTTCTCATATTATAGCGCTGGTAGCCCTCCAACACCAAGAGTATTCCTCAACCTACACCATGTTCTTTCTCTCTCCTTACCATTGACAACTCTTTTAACTCTATTTATTTCTACTTTTTCTCTTCAACCCTTGCCATTACCATTACAATTAAAGCCTTGTATTAACAATTTAAGTCTCGGCCATAAACGCAAAATATGTTGCCTAAAATAAAGACACACACAAATAGCCGGAACTTCAGCCCCCAGCCGCAGGGGTCTTTAAAAGTGTGCTGTGTTTCTCTATTTAAAACTTAACCCATAGTCTGCCCCTCCTACATCCCTTAATTGTTGTTATTTCTGTTTATGGAGGCGCCTGTTTTGTTTGTTAAGCGATTAAGTTGTAATTATGCGTTGCTACGTGTCCAAGGAATGACAATTTTGTTGTTTTTGTTGAACTGCGCCCCCTAAAGAGATGGCGATTATGGTTAGCGGTGTCTAATGAGTTGACATTTATAGTATTAGGCGTGCCATTTATGTTGGATGGAACAAAAATGGGGTTAAAAGAAGTTTAAATGGTTAGTTAAAGCGTCTCGCTCCACGGCAAAGCTTTGAGTGCAAAAATGTTAATGCCTGACATCAATAAGTCATAGAATAAAAAAAAAGGAAACTGAATGCGAAATGAGTTCAAATTGAAAAAAAATTGTGAGATAACTGAATAGACAGCCAAAGGAGAATAAAAGAAATTAGAGAGCTTGTCAAGGGAAAAAATGTTTAAACAATGCGAAGAGAATTGACGTAACGAGAAGAGGAAAAATTATTGATAATTGATAAAGTTAGCAGACAAGTGATTAGTTTTACTTGTGGGGAGATAAACTAGTGACCGTGGAGGAAATTATGATTATACTAGGGCTAGGCATAAATTGAGTAGGATGATCTTTTTGAAATATCAATAAACAAGCAGCAGTAGAAAATGCTTTTCTTTTAGAAACCCAAATGAATGAATTTGATTCATAACCAGGAAAATTGCAGTTGAATTGATTCTCGAGAAGCCAAGCAAAACCTTTGTAGAAAGTATTGCAATAATTTCCCTGCACATCCCTTACATTTGTCTGTTTATTTACCTTCATTGAAATTCAAAACAAATACTTAATCTAATTGGCAACACTTGCAACTATAATATTATTATTTATTTACAACCAAGGACCAAAATATCGCATAATTTTTTGTTTTTACCCTATTTGCCTTTGTGCAAATGTGTTGCAAATGCAAATATAATTAAACAAACCGCAAATAATATCCACACGGCATTGGCCATTAAAATTACAGAAAAATGTTGCCCAGTTATTATATTTAGAAAGTTAAGTCTATTTACTACTACAAAAAAATATATGTTTAAGTAGCTTGCAAAAATTAAATGCGATTTTATTTAAATATTGCAAAAATAAGTACGCAAATATCAATAAAAATAAGTGTGTTGTGTGCATTAATTATTTGCTCGATTGGCATGATTTATTTTATATGATTGGCATGGCAAAACGTTTTACATACGTTTGGCCATTCATTTGGTTGTCATAAAGTCAGTTAATTGATTTAAATGCCGAGTAAATTGATATAACTGATTCCACTGATTTCTTTTGCTGTCAATTAAACGGAAAGTGAAACGCATAGCCAGGTAATAACTTTTTTTTTTTCTTTCTTGCTTATGAAATGATGAATAAATTACCAAGTGTATGAATTTTGCGTTCAACATGGCGTATACATAATTGACCAGGTTTTTCTCTATTAATTAAAATGAAAATAAAATGTCTGCCAGCAGTTGGGAAATAGAAGTGCAATGAATTATGCAAAAGTTGAACTGTGCAAACTGCAAATGCAACAAATGGAATGACATTTGTAGTAAATTGTCATTAGCATCAAGTTATATATATTATTTTTTTGTTATTGGGAATCATTTCTAAATGAGTTTTGTTATGCAAATTTAAAATGACAAAATGATATTTATTTAATTATTCACCGAAATGATAGCATTAAATAATGTTCTTGCCATGTGAACACAACACATTAAACATTGAAGGCAGCAGTCAGAGGAACAAGTGAGGGTTGCTTAACTGCTAAGAATGGCAATGACTTGACATGTTTAGAGATTTCCCGCAGAGCCACAATATTCTCATCAAACCGATTTGAACTATGTCATTCTAGCTTAATTCGATGACAGTTTTATAAGACAGTGACAAAAGCGTTCTATTTCCTAAGCCATCCTTCTCTGGAAGGCATGAATTCATATGCTTCATATGAATAGAAGCACTTTTGAAAGCTGAATGCTTTTGAAAACCTGTCTTATTTATATGAAGTATTCTTCCGAAATAAATGTGGGGAAATACAATTAAGACGGCAAAAAAAAAATAGAAAGTTTAACAATTTTTTTTATATAAAAATTTTAATTTTATTAAAATGAAATTTCTTAGCCTAATTAACATAATCTTAATAATTATAAAAAAATATTTTCTTTTTTTCAAAATGGCGGTTGTACGCGTCCGAAGAGACACCATACCAATTCACGGCGTAGATCCTGGAACCGTAATGTTTATCTCATCATAAAATACCACATAAATTTAGCTTCCTTATACTTATAATTAGTCGATGAACTAAAAAAAAAAACAAAACAAAAAAAAATAGACAGTTGGCAGGGTTTTAAACAAAACTTTTGAAATATATCCAAATTTTTAAATATTTTTTGCAATTAAAAAATTATACATTTTTATAAAATCCCAGAAAAATATAAGTTCATATAGTAGTGAATGTTATAAAGAAGAAATCCTGAAAACTCCAGCCAAATCGTTTAATTAGATTGAAAGTTATCATCTACGCCAACTGTTTTGTGGGAAAGTCAATTCTCTTACTCGTGTATTTTCTCTTTGAAGCGTCTTCGAAAAACGAAAAAAAAAATAGAAGGCTTTAAATTTCAATATGGGACTTTCACCATTGTATTTTCCAGAAATTATTCGAACTTTTTAAGCAGAAAAAAAAATCGGATTTTTGATCGGTCTAACGTATCTCCTACTAAATAAATTCTCCTTTCATCTCAATATTTTTTCTACTGCGTTTTTTTAAATATTTTAAATTTATGAATTAGGACAAATATTACTAAAAAATCCAAAAAAAAGGAGACTAACATTTCGAATTATTATTTAGGAAGTTAAAAAAAAGGAAAATAAAATTCGGAAATATAAAACTGGAAAAATCACAAAAAGAACAACGAGGCGTTATCCAGGTTGACTTTTTTATATTTGGACGCTGCTCAGATATTGAGAAAGCAAATGCATTTAACGAGCCGATTTCACAGTGTTTAACGACTTTGTGACCCTTTGCCTTTCTTCCCCTCGAGAAGTTCAACTAATCTGAAAAATATAAAATCTAGGCTTTACAAAAAATTTAAGAAGTCGGGTTGTCACGCGGCTTGATCGAAATTTATAGTATTGAATACAGATTGCTATAAGGGTAGTTTGGGTTGAGCTTTCAGCATGACCCAAAGCAGTTCTATTCTGCATCATCTACTAGTTTTGTCTCCAGATATCCTTTTTCTGTGCCGAACACTAAATGCCTTTTATGTCCGGTTGTAGAAACTGATAGCCTCGATTGAGTCGACTTTCAGCCCTGGGCCCAACAAAGTTCTAAACTGTGCTGAAATTATGTGCTGACGTTTGATTTGTTCAGCTTGCTAAGCTGTTTAATTTATTCCACCAACTAGGCGATTATCCTAGTTGTTGGTAGAATTCTTTTTATTATTCCTATTTATAAAAAAGCAAAGTCAATCATTATAATTGTATTGAAACTACTGGACATTCCTAAACTTTTTAGGATTTAACATACTTGTCGCTCAAATTTATCGAAACTTCAAAATGGCTTCCTGAAGAAGCACTCTGTATCTACAAATTTACTTGAGCTTACAACTCTTTCAACAATGGATTTGTCAATTAGAGGCAGATCGACGTAATTTTACACAGATTTCAGCAAGGCGTTTGACTCAGTCAATCATGAGCTTTAAGCTCATAAATTATGCCACCAATTCTTCTCAACTGGATCAAGGCGTATTTGAAAGATCGCGATCGATCGGTCCCAAACAGTTCGTTTTAATCAGATATATTCCAGGTCCATTAGGGTACTTCTGGGTTTCTGTTGGTCACTCAAATGTTATATTTTAATCCTTCTATTTGAATTAAAGATAAAACCGTACACTTAGAAAAAATCAAGAGTTCCGTAGCTAAACGGGGGCAACTCCAGTACAAACGATCTGAAACACTGACTAAGTTTGGAATATCCAAATCTTAGAACGAAATTCTCATTTTAATATTTTTTGATTATAAAGTCCTTTTAACTGGAAATAAAATGTATTTTTTCACATCATTATTATTCCAACTCTTATGATTTTAAATGGAAATCAGATTTTTATCTTAAAATTTTAAAAACAAACCGGTCTAAATTCAATCACGGTCAACCATAAACCTGAAGAGATGAATTTCTTAATACACGCCTCTAAGATTATTTTAAATTTCATTGGTAAAAAGAAATAAAAAATTTGTCATTGCTGAAAGTGCACAGTGAGCCAAAAAAATATTCACCCAAAAATTCAATTAAATCGGAAAAAATATTTAAAAATATATTAAAAAATTTTTTAAATATAAAATAAAATATTTTTTTGATCAGCGGGTGAATACGTTCTAGTGCCACTGTGTTGCGAGAATGCGCTAACTTTGGCGCCATGCATGTACATATGCTTGAGCGGTTGCAAGTATGAAATTTGTTGCAAGAATATATAGTAGGGGAAGGATTTGGCATTTTCATTACCTAACCAAATTTTCTTTGATATGTCATCAATATTTACCTAAAATTTCAAATCAATATTTTAATTGAGGTTCAGAACTTATAGATTTTTGCCACTTGTCTTTCGAAAACGAGGCACTGTGCTGCGGTCATAAGAATAAGTTTGAGCTTTCTTAAAGAAAAAAAAAAATGATTCAGGGGTTGTTATTACTATTTCAGTAGCCTAAACGCTCGTATTTGAATTTAAAAATGATTCACGTTTAATTTAAGTACTCCCAAGAACATAATATACTTGAAATTTTAAGCACCAAACGGTACAAGAGTTCTAATTGAGGGGTGTGCAGTTTATAAATTATATTCTGCTACCCAAAGAAAAGACCATACCCAACTTTATCATCCGATGTACGTTCCAGTTAAACTAAACAAGAACAAAACTCACCTGCAAATGAACTGTTGCCTCCATAAATCTTGCTTGATTCTAGCTACCTTGCCTAAACAGCAAACCCATTATCTACTACAATTGCCTTGCTTGACCACAAAAATATATTTATGCTCTACGACCCAAAAAAAATAAAAGGCAAACTTTCCTTTTGAGGTTTGGGAACAATTTGCCCAACACTTGCCATATTTGGGTCATTTCAGGAAAACTGTAGAAGGCTTTTGGCTATAAATTAACAAGCCAAGTGCAATTAAAGTGTCTCGCCCTCAAAAATAAAACAAAAGGAAAGTACAGGAAGACAAAATATAAAAAATAAAGTAAGAGAATAACAATGCCTGGAGACCAAGAGACGAAACAAAAGGCCAAATATGGCACCTTATCAATAGACATTCACAATTCAGGCGCACATATGCTTCTAGTGTGTGTGTGTGTGTGTGTGTGTGACTACCTTTGTCAATTTTCCTATCTACAAAATAAACAAAAAAAAAAAAAGTACAATGTGCTGTATGGCCATTGTTCTACCCGAAAGTGATAGCACAATTCTCTTTACTTCAACACAAAAATTGTTACTCATTCTGCCGCATATCCATAATCTATAATTGTCTAATATTACGCCACAAGACAAT